>JABXWE010005996.1:0-28536 GCA_014611495.1 Limonius californicus | reverse complement strand
GCGACCAAACATCAAGAACAACTGGGTGTTCTTGATGTTTGGTCTCACACGCATGACCCTTTTTCCAAGAACCTCTCTGTAAAAGTGTTGATTAACCATTTGGCCTTGAGGCACAAACTCTTTTTGAACGATTCCCTGGCGACCAAACATCAAGAACAACTGGGTGTTCTTGATGTTTGGTCTCACACGCATGACCCTTTTTCCAAGAACCTCTCTGTAAAAGTGTTGATTAACCGTTTGGCCTTGAGGCACAAACTCTTTTTGAACGATTCCCTGGCGACCAAACATCAAGAACAACTGGGTGTTCTTGATGTTTGGTCTCACACGCATGACCCTTTTTCCAAGAACCTCTCTGTAAAAGTGTTGATTAACCATTTGGCCTTGAGGCACAAACTCTTTTTGAACGATTTCCTCGCTATCAAAGAAGCAAATCAGCATGCATTTGATGTCCGACTTGCTCTTTCTTGCTGTTTTTGGCCATGGAGAGGTTGAAGTCTGCCATTCCATGCTGTGGCGCTTGGTTCCCGAGTTATACTCGAACACCCATGACTCGTCACCAGTAGACAATGGGGATCATTTTCACTAGATTCCAAAAAAACCAAAGCACCTTTCCCTCCTGATGTCCTTTTGGTCCTGCGAAAGATTTTTGGGAACCATTTTTAAGCAGATTTTTCTCATTCCCAACTCATTGGTCAAAATCTGATGAATGGTGGTGTGAGCCAAATTCAACTCTTCCCCGATTATTCTGACTGTCAACCGACGATCTGAACACATAAGAGCCCGGACTCTGTCAACATTTTCATCGGTTCTTGAAAATGAAGGCCTTGCGCTGCGAGGATCATCTTCAGTTGACTCTCTTTCTTCTGAAAATGCCTTATATCACCGAAAAACCTGGGCCCTTGACAAAACACTGTTTCCGTAGGCCTGCCGAAGTTTTGCAAAAGTTTCCGTTGCACTGTGCCCAAGTCTGAAGCATACCGTTGCTCGAAATTGATGTCACTCATTTTCAGAACGCACTAGAAAAAACTGTTTCAGGAACAAAATCGCTATGGACAACCAAATGCCTCTAGGGAGTTCAAACTCGTACTGAAGGCGTATCACATGTTCACCTGCCGCCCCTTCCACTCCCGCGTCCCAGTGTTGCCAGATCGAACGCTACGCTACCAATCTCATTACTTAATTTACACACCTCGTATACCATACCGACTTTTAAATAACACCACAAATTTTAATAAAACCCTTGAAATATTCTTTAAAAAGGTTTTCTTCTGTCATAGTAACACTCACTGAATATAAATTGAAAATAATAATCCAATTTAAAGTAAAAATATATCTTCTTCGTATACAAATCATTAAGGTTCTGTTAGAAATGTCGACATATTGATATAAACGCGCACGTAGTAGCCTGTTAAAACCGTTTCCAAGCGTAAATTTAGGTTACATGAAGTTTCTGTAATGGTCAACAGCATATTGCTAAACATTTTTGAAGTAAATACAAGGCATAAATGATACCAACTTACTAAAATATTTTTTACGCAAAGACTCTTAAAACATAAAATTACGTGTTGTGATGTATAGTTATTATTGATTTTGTACCTAGGAGAAATATTAATGCCCTTAAAACTATTTTTGCTAACCGCAGAATGTATTTGTGAGTTGTGTAGCTGTTTGGACAATAAAAACACGCTTCCAGAAATTTAAAGAAATAAAAATAAAATAATATTATGGTTTCTTCATTTATTAGCTATCATCAGTCATTCGTTTTATTACTAAGAAAGTTAACGGTAAAATATAAATACATTGATTTATTTCAACATTTCATGTAATTAGTTTCTCTATTGTTAAATACCCGATTTTCATGGCAATTTTAGTGTTGCATGTCTAGCCTTTAATTGGTTATATAAATTGAGGAGCACTTGGGTAATATGCAAGTATATCTACCAATCCTTTCAAGTCTGTTCTCAAGACTTAGAATTCTCTGTATTTGTTAGGCGAATTGTTGCGGCATCGTTCTTTGTCAAACACATTACTGCAAACAATTAAATTTTAGCGGGTTCACCGCGTAGATAATCCAAGATAGGGAATAATTCAGCACTGAATCGGCAGTGCCGTAACTAGGGCGCAAAATTTTTAATTACCTTCTGTGTTTTCCTTAAAAAGTTGATGAGACGGATAAGCCAAAATTGTACGTTTAAATGTAATTGCAAGGTTTATTCTATGCAATACTAACAGTCTTAGTTTACTAGGCGTTTATGGTGCCCACCATCTGTTCAAATGAAAACATGTTTTGGAAAAATTCAACAAACGTTTAATGTTTTTGCAACGTATATTGGGCCTGTATGACATGGCACACAATTTTGTACAAAGTTTTGCCGGTATGCAAGCGCATATAGATGCAAATTACGTTCACATGTGTCAGAAAACTCTCAAAATAATCAAGTGATTGTCGATAACGTAGATTTCTATTAATATTTCGTAATATTAGGTTGATGCATAAGTTCGTAGCGATTTTATTTATTAATTTTACATGAACGCACGACAAAGCAATTAAGCTGCAGCAATCAAGACCGCGATCGAGCTACGAGAAAATGCGCTGAGTGTCGGCATGGCGGGATAAACACATCTTTGATAAACACTAAAAATTGCTCGTTTGCGCATCAATGCGACGCCGACTTTGAACAAAATTCTGTAGATTTTAGAACATGAATCTACAGAATTTTGTACAAAGTTTCGAACAAAATTTTGCTGTAAGACACGACACAGAATTTTGAAAAAACACTTTGAACAAAATTTTGTTCATAATTCTATGTCGTTTAATACAGACCTTAGATGGGCTGCTTTAAAGAAAAACGTATATGCTCATTTTAAAGGTTTAAATGAAAGTGGTCAGCCAAAGCTGACTCGGTAAAAGGATCATGGAATGAAATGCCTTTAATAATACAATTTCTTGAAGAATTGTGTAACAAGCAAAGGCAAGCTACAGTAGAGACAGCAACAAATGCTGGAAGCCACAGAAAGTACTATTTCGATTCATTTTATAATTCTGCGAAAGGTGTAGCCCGAAACACTAAATATAAACCTTGCATTCCAGAAGAGAGACGGGTGAAAAATAAATTTGCCTGGTGAGAAAGCTAGTAATGATTCGTTTGCTATAACCGAAACTTCATTACGATAGAACGAAATTCTAAAGTTTTAGATGTAATACTCATCTAACTACATGAGAGAATGGTTCTAGGTCAACTGCTCGCAACCTCTTATTTGCCGCCGTTTGCTAGCCACCGATTGCCGATTGATCACTGGGAAAAATGCTCGCCATCCGTTTGCTCAATAGCTTGCTCGCGGTACTAAGTGTAACAGCACCAACGCTGAAAAACTAATTTATATTTTGTAAGGCGCCTTCGTTTGTAAAATAATTTAAGTTATCTTCTAAATCATAATTAAAACCTTTATTTTTATGTTCAAATACCATAGATATAGGGAGAGTATTATCATTTTTAAAGGGTTTTTGCATTTTAAGCAAATTCGATTATTTAAATAGTCTGAGTGGATAATTGTTTATTCAAATTTTTGCAAACGAAAAATATTATTTCTATATCAATAAATAAATTTTAACGATGCTTTGAGAAGTTGTTATTTAAAACTTTTTAAATATATACAACATAAAAATCAGATACACTTCTAGTTAATTTTATTAGGAACAAGAAAAATATATACTGCCCCATACGAATTCAAATACAAAAACAGGCAACCCTGCTTTGACTATCCACATTCCTCAGAGAAATGTAGGAATTTAAAAATTAACAACCTCATCTTTCCCGGCGAGCAATCGGCGTGGCGAATAGATAGTTGCCGAGCATAGCGACCCGGGAGCAAACGGCAGGCGAGCAAACGGTAGCAAGTAAGTAAGAGGATATCTGATAGAATCACTACTTTACAGTAGGTCGCAAATAAATTCAGTTTTCTAAATGAACACACTATAAAAATTATGCTTTAAATATCTTCAAACAATGTGCTGCTAACCTGCCATTAAGATATAAGAGCAATAGATCCTCCCGAATTTGTGAGTGAAATTAAGTTTCAAATACCAAGCTATGGAATTTTTTGAAAATTTGGGCCCCATATATGTTTTGCAATTTGTGTAAAACAATTACGAGTTATTATTATTTTATTTCATACTGTACCGTAAAGTAGACTTTACGGTACTAATTTGAGTCCGGGAAATGGCACATTACGGTACCAGGTACTGTAGTGTTACTTTACCGGACTGATTCATCCAATTCTCCCACAAAATGAAACACCTGTGTTAAATCCTTACACTTTATAAAAAATAAAAAATAAACTTTTGAACTCTTCCATCCTCCATGCCGTTTTAAAACATTGATATCAGCCCCAGCGTTGGCCAACAACGTTACGAAGTTATTCTGAAGCAATGACCTGTATACTTTTGGGGATGTTCAAAATTGAGAAATTCAGCGATTTTTCTAGGTGCCCCCCCAACAGTATATATATACCAACTCTTTGGCTTATGCATTTACCTTGTCTATAGCCTACCAAAAGTGCTTTTTCATGAAGGTTTTTTAGTCGAAAATTGTAATATTTTCTGAAGACATCCAAGTATTGCATCTTATCGCTGTTAATCACAGTAAACATCCCTCTAACATGTACTTTTGCTTGATTAATACGAAGTACGAGTATCCTCTACATCATATATGGTTAAATTATAAATTTCTTCTCTTCGACACCCTCTAGACATTCCTAGCAAAGCGATTACCTTTACTAGTAAATATTCCTACTGCCTCTCTCATGAATTTTTCAACTTCTTCCCTAGTCAGCACCTTCGATTGATTTGGATGGGAGCCCGCATTTTGCTTTTTTAAGAAAGCTAACAACTTAGGAAAACGTGAAATGTCGACATTCTCATTAACGATCACCATTGACTTAACCATCGAGTACTTGGACGATAATGATGAACTATTAAATGTTTTCGACTGAAAGGTAAAATCTTATCAGTTAAAAGGAAAATTCTTAAAAAAGAAACTTATCTAACCAAATCCAAAAATAAGCCAACATCACGTTTTCATTAACACACGTTTCAACCTCATATTTCTTGCGCCAGTGACAAATAACGCATATTCCTTCCCATACCTTTGGGAAGACTTGACAGGAATAAGTTTCCCCATAGCTTCTGCGCTTCTCTGAGAAATTTCATTTGATTCACTAGGCATTTTCCAGCAGATATTATTTTTCGTATATCTTTACAAAGCAATATGTCTGCCTTTATTTACACTGTTACCTTAGTAACTTTTGTTTCTGTTAAACAATCAAAGTCACATAGGAACGTATCCGTTAAAATAACAATTTATTTTTAATAAAGTGATTACCTCATTTCAAATATGACATTTAAAATTTTAATTTTGCTTTATATTTAAAATCGTTAACAGTATGAAATAAAACCTAGTACGATACACGTCCGTGAAGTTATTATAACAGTACTTGTTTAGATATTCTTGACTCGGCTCTTTCGTCGCCTCGTCCATAAACATCTGACTCGTACCGTAATAAATCACTTCCCGGACTTGTAACGTAAATTGCTATTATAACAACATCTTCGTGGGAACGTTCTCTTAGTAAATTCAGAAAATCGTGAAATCATATATTAATTCATCTATTGGACAGGAGCGATTGACAAACATGTCTATAATCATTAAATTACGACGGTATAATAGATGTATTTGCAAATGAAAAAGCTCAAACATTAATTTTATAAAATATACTGAATACTGAAATCGATAATTAAAGATTTATTTATTTTTAATAATATTAAGGAGCACTTCTATTACTTGGTCACTAGTGCCGGGTATTTCGTAAATTACAATAACTTGCTTATGTTTTCATAAATATTTTGTGTTGTATGTAGAATATTATGTTATTTGATTGTTATTGAAAAAAAACTGTTTCTGTTTAAACGAATTCTTATTTATGCATATAAATGTCTTTCGACAATGTTTCGGATTGTCAGCGTTTTCAAAGAAACTCATTATGATGTGGGTCAATAGTAATATTTCATTCAATTGCAACATGTATCACTTATACATTTTTCAAAAAACTGTTGCTTATATAGGCGTAAGAAGTGCAAGTACGGCACTGTTCATCGGTTTCATTGTATCTGTACAGTTTTCGAACCAATGTAAGTTTTTTTCCATTTATTCATACTACCGTGCCCCCCCCCCCTGCAATAGATAAACTTTGGAAAACCCATTGCCAACACGATATTTAGAACAGCTAAATACGTATTTCGGCAACTAAGCTGCCATCTTTAGTAAGAACTTGAACTAACTAAAGTAACTTGGCTGAGGAAAACCTCTGGAGATAAATTCTACACCAGGTCAACAATTGAAGTCTAATGTTAATAGTCTAACAAATACAGGCTTAAATAATAAGTCCTCGTTACGGTTCGTTGTGCGTAACCGGTTAAAGAATTATTTACAACGGTTTAAATCTGAGTTAGGAATTGGTCCATTATCAGAATTTAAAAGTTCGTCCCTATTTTTTAAAATATGAATGCTCTCATAACAATTCAATTCTTTTGTTGTTGAAGACACTTCCTTTAACAATTTTAGATTTTCTAATTTTATACCGTGTCTTGTGTGGTAAATATGTTGGGCAACACTTGATTTATTAAACCTGATTTTTGAAATGACCTAGATGTTCTTTAAACCTAATCTCAATATTACATTTAGTTTGTCCAATATATTTTCCATTACAGTGAGAACAGTCAATTTCGTCAATTCCCGACTTCTCCAAAGTTCTCACCTTTTCTTGAGGGTTTCATAAGTTCGGAATGTTGTTATTTGAACAAAATACAAATTTGGAATTGATTTGTTTGCATATTTTATCAAGGTCTTTGGTTAAGAAATGGAACGGAATTTTGATGAAGTTTCTAGTGATTTCTTCAAAATGGGAACTTTGTAAAGTCACAGACTTACGAACATTTAATCTTAGCTTACGTTTTCTAATTAAATTATCAATGACGTCTGGGGAGAAACCACTGTATTGATATTCAATCAGGTATCGATTTGAATTTAATGAAGAGGAAAGTAGTCTTCTTCTGGGTGCCATATCCGCTAGGGAATGTTGACTATGATCATCGCTATGGTAGTCTATGAACCAAAAACTGAAAGGCCTCCATATTAAAACCATACTTATCCACCGCCTCCAATCAATCCTATAATCTAAGTTAGAATTAAATCAGTTTGATTCGCAATAGTGCTTACACTTGTTACATTCATTTTTAGGCAATCTACACTAAATATTTAACTGAACTATAAGCGACAGTGTTGCCAGTTTTTTCATTTAAGAAACCAAAATATCTTATGAAGTTTACCACAGAGATTCTATTATTATTTATTCTTTACTCGTCAAGTGTAATCCAACACCATAAAAGCGAGTCATTATTACTGCATTCTGTAGAACTGAAAAACGAATTTACATTCTAAGAATCATTTTCCGAATTTTGGTTTTAGAAGTCTGATATAGATCCTCCATTCTAAAACTGTAATACGATTCGCGATTGTGAGATTCGAAATGCGATTCTTTTTAACATCAAGAATCAGTTCTTAAAAATTTCTGGTTGGTGACTTAGCGTTTTAAAAAATATGCTGTTAAATATTAAATTGCAAGATTTTTCATTACTGGAATACAAATTAATTATTATCTCTTTTTCAGGGAAAGTCGAGAGGAACCAACAGGCAATCAAAAATTTTCTCTTCTAATCTTAATTGAAGAATGAATTGCGCTGAGATTGTCGCAACAAAACCAGTAGCGAAAGATTGATTATTCAATTTCTCATTTTCTACGCAAATTACCTTCAAAAGCAATGGGAAACCCTCTGTTCCTTCAGAAACGAAATTAAATGAGGATGAAAAGAGTACGCGAGAAACACTAAGCGAAGGTCACGGAGAAGCGAAATGGATGAGAGACACGTTCCGGGTTTGGAAAGGGGACACAGCGTAAAAGAAAAACGCCCTGCTCCGATGACATTTCACGAAGAAGGCGATATTTTGATATGTTACTGTGAAATCTGAAGCAGATGGGGACATGGACTGTTCGATAAAGTAGTTCAGAATTTTTGCCGGAAGTTTTGACAGTCGGTACGCGGATTCTAAAGTGGACATGTATCGGTAACAGATGTATCTGCCTTTGGCTCTCCGGACATTCCGTTTTTAGAATAAATTCAATAATAAAATCTGCGTGGGGCGCCCTAAATGTTTAAAACTATTTCTTCCAGACTTACTTCCCTTCTAAAGCAATTTTTAAAAACTAATCGTGTTGTGTTTTAAATGTTCTGTCCTCGCTTTGCTTTTATAAACTTTGGTGTTCGTCCAACTCTGAAAGTACCTACGATGAATGGCCCGAACTCCACTTCTCGAGAAGTATTGAATTTAAATCAAAATAAAATCAAATGAAAAATCAACGAGAAGCTGGTTCGCGAATTGTAATGCCGAGTTTCGCGATGAAGCGGATCCTGCCTTTTCCAAGAGTTTGGAAATGTACTGTGGGATAATGAAGGCGGGTGAATGGAAACTACGTCATCTGTGGTGACGTCATGCGTGTGTTAGATAGCTTATTAGGACACGTAATTACTACCGTTTTCGCGTTTTTCTGTGCTATGTGGGTGGTGGTATTTCTGACTCTTTGTGACGAGTCGGGGGCGTCAATTCCGGTACATAAATACAGCACTAGGGTCGTGAAGACTAAATACGGGGCCTTGAGGGGTGTTATTGTGCATAGTCATCCACCAGTCGAAGCTTTTCTTGGTGTTCCCTACGCTACGCCGCCGGTTGGCAGTCTTAGGTGAGTGCTTTCAGTGATACCAACGCTATTTTTCATTTTAATAATGATTTTTCGTACTTAGAAGAGTGGTTGATAATATACTAAGAGGTCGTTTGCAACTTGCTCCTACAAAATATACTCATACTGTATTCAGTGGCATTGCATGGAGTGGCGTTTGAAAATTGGGTTTAATACACGTATATGTCGACGCATCAAAAAATACAACATGGTCAACAAAATTTTTGATACCGATTAAACATGGAAACCCCCGAGAGCCTTCCTTAAGTCAGATATTAATAACCTCTAGTACAATTACTTGGTATTTATTAAAATTAAATGTAGTTGCTGTCATAACTCACTTGGTATAGCACTTACTTTGTAAGCGAAACCTGGATTGATTTAGGTTCGACCTCACACTGTTACCAAGGTTACGTATAAAAATCGTATGCTGCAACCCACCGCACGCAAAATCTCAATCCGGCTTTGGCAATAATGGTGCCTGAATGCCTAATTTCGCTGGTATTTCTGTGATTCAGATTCGACGTTACAATATAGATCTGCGATATCACTACCTTAGCGTGGAATATAAACATATGGCAGAAAACAGTGCCTTTACTCCGCTGTACGTGAAAGCTGTTCACGTTGATGATAGTTGTCATAGTAGCTACCCAAGAACAAAAATTATTTAAGTTTTAATACCGCAATGAGCAGAATCTGAAGCGATTAGGATTGTCGTATAAGTTTAGTCGTACGTTTCGTACGTGGTACAACTTGTATACCTGCTAGATCTTAATGAATTATCCCAGGTCGGTTTATTACAAAATGATATTGTCTTAAGATGTCAAGCAATTGTAATACTAAAATTATTAAATTTCCGTTAGGGGGCTCTGGCTAGTGAGCAGGGTCAAAGATCAATTAAAGTTCAAAATTTCAGTTACCTACGTAATGGAAACATTAACTGAAACTGTACTAAGTATTATAATAAGATACCTTTAACAATGTCAATGCTGATGAGTCTTTTTTTTAACTATGGTAAGAATACACGTATTCTTACCATAGTTAAAAAAATCATGATATTAATACAATGCAATCGAAGTCGTAGAAGAAACAGATAAAATATCAGTAGCCATACCTTCAGGTATAAGTCAAGAAAAAATATAATATGGAGGTGTGTTGATCAAAATTTTACAAATAGATAGCCTGTTGCTGATTATAAAAATCCAGTGATACTAATAAATACAAACTGTGGATCTTCCAAATCTATAAATCTCGGCCACATAGGAATACTTGTAAACTATTACTATCTAAAACTTAGACTATAATGGAAAACACAGTACATTTTTAAAGCGATGCGATTCAACTATTCCAAAATATGCAGACATTGTTTTATGCTTTTATATATTCTTCAATTTCCTAAACCCGACAGAAAATTCCTTTTGCTAGAGTTGGTACATGTAGAAGAACTAGTGAAATCACAACCTGTGATTTTGTCACAGTAATTGGAACTGTGTGAGACCAAAATAAAAACAGTGACCGTGAGTGTCACTGACAGTGGCTTTGGAACCACGTGCAGTTTTGTACCGTACGAAACCTCTGTGACTGAGACTTAACTGGTTCAGAAAACTTACCCTAAACACAATGGCGTTTTCAAGCTGGAAATGCTCAATAAACTACAATATCAAAAACAGAGCCAAAGCACCGATTAATCTAATAGGCACACTATATGTCTTATAGCGGACTACTGTGCGGCTGATACTCTCACGTCACAACAGTTGCTGATAGTTACTACGGTGTCACACCCCGTGACATAGTCACGGGTTTGTCATAGCGATTTAACCGGAGTAGTGGCAGTTAAACATGTGACAGAAAAATAACCGTTTAGCTCATATCTAATGGTAACTATAAAACCACTGTAAAATGCAAAATGTCGAGAAAAAGAAACACGTTGCCCCGAAGTTATTAATTTCTACAATAAATATATTATACTTTTGGGCCAGATTACATCACTTAATGGTCCAGTGACTCTGCCTCTAATAGTTAATTAAATCTGGTGATTATTAGTAACACTCATAATAACAACAATTTATTGCACTTCACAATTTCACTTATAATGGTCGGTATGTTTAAGTTCTCTCTAATTTCTCGGTTCGATATAAAGTGTGGGACGTCCGTCCGTTCTATGACGCCATAGTTCTATACCGTAACTACACGCAGACTATATAGTAGGGTGGGCCGAAAAAACACTTTATTTTTTTTTCGATCGCTATACCCCGGAAAAGTTGCCTTTTGCATAGCTAAGTAAAACGTAAAAAAAATATTTTCAAAAAAAAATATCTTCCGTTCGCGCATCGCACTCAAAGTTTTGAAAAATGGCAAAATTTTACTGTTTTTCTTCAATTTTTTATAATTACTAAACTGAGTACTATCAAAACGCTATAGGTCCTAACGTGAAGCTTGGGGGATAAGGAACATGAAAAAAAATTAAAATTTGTAGTTTCTAAATATTTATTGTTCGCGCACAAAGCTCAAAAAACATAATTTTTCTTAAAAATGGCGATATTTCGTAATTTCTTTTAATTTAACTTTTTCAACTTAAGGAAACAAACTTTTATAAATGATAAACATATTTTTGATTTTCAATTTTTTATTCAAAATAATGCACTTTAAAGTCAGATTTTTGGGAAAAGTTGGGCATAATCGATCTTGATAAGAGGGTCGTCTTGATGAATCCGTCTCTTGCAGCAGCGCCACACACTCTTTTAGATGCTTCGGTCACAAGTTTGACACACCGTTCAACAGCCTGGGTGTGACAAGGGAAGCTTTGAAAATCCGGTTGCAGCAGTGTGTCAGTCTGTATTAGATTTTCGATGTGTTCATCGGTGATGTTCCTTAATAGTGGAGGAGGGGAGATATTGCTACTATACCAGCGAATCATGTTGACGTAGTCTGTTGCTTCGAAGTTGAGTTTCGGTACGGTGAATTTTCGAATAGTCTTTCCCTTGGAAAGTGATCGAGCTTTCAACACTCGGCGGAACCCCAGCTCTCTGATATGTTTTCGTTCATCCACAATCATTGCAAGAATCAAATTTTCGGGGTGAGCAAAGAAAGCGTTTCGCTCAATTACTGGGTTGATGACTTCCAGTAAATTTTGAGTTAGGTACCGTGATGTTCTGATGGCTTCAAAAACTATTTTTGGACCGTCTGTGAAATTTTTGCTTGTTTTAATTTTGAACCAGAGGGGCATGTAACATTTTAAAATAAAATGTATTAACTGCTTAATTTCATCAGTAGGTTTTTCCAAGCTCACGTACAGTCTGAGAACTCTGTTTGCGGTCGTCAACCATCTAGAGTGTGAAAGCGGACCAGGATCACGTGCTGCCAAATCGTCTGAAATTGTACCTGAGTTAATGGCAGCAGAAATATCAAGTAGATATAATTGATCCTTGCTCAGCACTTTTCTGTCAACTTGAGGAACTGGGCATTCAACACGTTCAAAATGAACCAGTGGAAGTTTTTCACAGCCAGCCAGTTTTTTCCCGATCGGCCCACTGAAGGATTTAGGTCCTGTGGTAACACCATCCAAGTGATGAAATAGGTGACGGAACGGTAGTTCATTGAAGTGTAGGAGACATATAGCCCACTGCATTGGTCTCCCAACGTGCAGTTCGATCTGATGGAGAACACCTTTTTTCCAGCCAGTATTAATTACAGTTCCATCACTCCCAATCACACTAAGTTCTTCAAGGGAAATATTAAGTGTAGTCAAATGGGAAATTATGGTCGAAGCTATATCTTTAGCAAGTCCTGTAGAGGGAGAAACATCGCCGATATATTCCGAACCGGGTTCTTCTATAAGGGAATAATGGTCCTCTTTTTCAGTTCTGCGAAAACGCTTTGAATTAATTTCTTTAATCATCATTGTATCGTCTTTTCTGCCATCAAAGTACAGACCACGTAGTGTTTCCTTAACATATTGATTCTGCAAATCATTTCTGTTATGAGTTTTTCCTCTTCTAATTTTGTTTTTGTCAACCACATGGGAAATGTCCGAGTCATTTATTACTCCATAATCTTGAAGGACGGATGACGCGATCGCAGCTGTTGCTCGATCAGAGACTCCATAACGATCACTGACCAATGATGTTGTTTTTAGGTTGATCCTCATCTGCCACGGTTTTTTAGATTGGTACCGCACCGGAGGCTTGAATAGATCAACGTCATTAGCATCATCTGAGACATCAGAATCTCCACTTAGTTGTATCTGCTCAGTGCCAGAATGCTCGGGTTTGTAGGTCTCCAGAGTTTCACTCGACGTGCCTTGATGGGGCTGCGGCTCTTTATTCTTGGTTTTTCTGTCGAGCCTTTTTGCGTTTTTCCGTGTTTACTGCAAGTCCAACGATCCAATCTTTCCCAAACCAAACTTTCTTAGCAGGAAAATAAAACGTAACTCAATTACAGGAATTCGGTTGGCTTTATCACAATGACAATTTATTGAAATCGTGCACTCACACAAGTGTGGAATTTTTTTGCAAGTGCAGTTCACGACAATTGCACATTTACACGCAGCTACATCAAAAAGCAGAGCAGATTCACGTTTGAAGTCGTCAATCCTTTTTTTGAATGCGGCCTTGTTTATATCGCGGTGGTACGACTTTCAGCTGTACTACCATATACTCGGACACCGCAGGAATAGAAGCTTTATCATACAAATACTTAATCTTTCTAGCCACTGTTCCAGCCACTTCACAATAACTCACCTTTTTTTTGTTGTTGGTGCGTAGCGACATCTGATATCGTTCTTGGAAGCAGCACATTAAGACATCTTCGTAAGTAGGAAGCTTATTCGGCAAAAAATCTTTTGGATTCCCGAATATTGGGCATTCGAAATCCTTTCTTGTAGTGATTTTCATGGACGTAGCCATTTTTACCTCAATTCTCCGACGTCAACAGTCAACATTCAACAAGCAGCTGAAAACAGAGTTAAAACGCTTTCCGTGCAATTCACTGTCACATTAACAACTGATGGCAATTGACTGAGATATAAAAGAACATGGTAAGACACGGGTGGTTTCCATAGCAACGTGAATGAGCCACCGATCATCGGTCAATCACGTGAAATTAGAAAATAGAGCAGAAATTTTTAAAAATAGCATGTTTCATATGCTATGCGCAAACGGTTAATATTCAAAAATCACAGATTTTAAATTTTTTTCGTGTTCCTCACCCCCCAAGCTTCACATTAGGACCTATAGCGTTTCGATAGTACTCAGTTTAGTAATTATAAAAAATTCACGAAAAACAGCAAAATTTTACCATTTTTCAAAACTTTGAGTGCGATGCGCGAACGGAAGATATTTTTTTTTTTGAAAATATTTTTTTACGTTTTACTTAGCTATGCAAAAGGTAATTTTTCCGGAGTATAGCGATCGAAAAAAAAATAGTGTTTTTTCGGCCCACCCTACTGTATAGCCACCTTATAATTAAGTATTTTGTTACAAAGTGATAATTGTGATTTACGCCCTAGTAGCCAGTAGTATTTACGAAGTTTAGCACCCAGTTGGTATCTTTTCTTCAAGATGTGGATACGCCAGGTAAGTCCCTTATCGAGGTGTATTTCAAAGTATCTTACGTTCTCCTTTTGGGTAGTGGTAGCCCCTTGATAAAGACTTGCGGGGAAATCTGCGACATTTACTACATTCGCAGCATTATTCTGGTTGAGCGAGATTGGCCATTTGTCTGTCCACTGTTTAACCTATTGAGGTTTAGTTGCAGTAGTTGTGCATCCAGTACTAGATCTGGACAGCTTGCGATAATTGCTGTGTCATCGGTAAACGTTTCCATTTCAGTAGCCAGACTCATTGGCTAGTCCGCCGTTTATAACCTGGGCAACGCCAGCTTCTGTAAGGTACAGACCAGTTAGTTCTGCAGTTAGTTCTTTCTCTGGTTTGACCTGAGAGTATCCTTTGTCGGAGTATGACTCTAGGATGGTGTAGAGACCTTGTCAAAGGCCTAACTTACATCTAGGGAAGCTGTGAAGCAGTAACTCTTATTTTCATATTAAGCATTTATAATGTTGACAAGTCTGTGGATTTGTTGTATTGTGGAGTGCCCGCTCCTTAACCCATATTGGTGGTTCGGTATGAGTTTGTCTTTGGTAATCGTTTCCATTAACCGTTCTGATAACATGTTTTCCATCAGTTTTCAGAGCACTGGGAGTAAACTAATCGGGCGGTGTGAGGTTATATCATATTCGGGATTACCAGGTTTGTGTATTAATATAATTTACGAGACTTCCACTAGGCAGGAAAGTAAAAAAGTCTAAACACAGCGTTATATATACATATATCATCATATGTATCCTTTTTCTTGGTAGGTCTTGTATTATTTGGTCCGTAATCAGGTCACATGCAAACCAGTTGAAGCTTTTGAAATGTGGATTTTCAGACGAATACCAAAATAAAATGGGCAGATCACATAACGAATATAGAGGTTCTCCGGTCCGAAAGAGAATTATTAAAAACCGTGAAAATCAGAAAACCCACCTACCTGGGACACGTAATGAGAAACGATAAATATTATATTCTGCAGCTGGTTTTACAAGGAAAGATGGAAGGGAAAAGACAACCTGGTAGAAGATGTATATCATGACTGAAGAACTTGAGACACTAGTTTGGGGTAACATCGATTGAACTATTTCGAGCAGCAGCCAACAAAGTAATCATATCGATGATGATAGCCAACATCCGCTAGCGGATATGGCACCCAGTAGAAGAAGAAGAAGAATCAGGTCATACCCTGTAGATTATTTTGGGTTTAGTTTAATAGTGATTGCTCTCTTGATTTCATTTGGGGTAAATGGCTGTACGGAAGGAGCCATCTGACATCGCGAAGTGAGGTATTCTTCTATTTCCTCATCCTTTCTCTCAGCGGGAAGTGGTTGGAAGAGAATAAATGTTTGGCTTTTCATTAAATAATTGTCAATACATAAAGCTTTCTTAGTTTAAAGGTGAATAATGCCTAATATCGTCTTATGAGAACCGATTATTGGGACACTTATCTTAGTCAAATTTCGAAAACGGAGTTTCGCAAAAATACAGGAAACAGTTCCTCTATGAAAGAGTCAAAGAATTTAAACACCTGTTTGAATAATATTATGATTAACTAATATAGTAATATTAAGGTGAAGAGGGTTAATTTCCAGTTCATATAAATATATTTGTTTAATATAGCGGGCCTAAACTGGATAAGACAAGCGGAGAATCGACAACGATGGGAGAGTATGGGGAGGCCTATATCAGCGCACGGCTGATGATGATAATGATGATGATGAATATAGCGGCAAAGTAGTAATGAAATGAATTATATAAAACATGGCTTCTTGTAGAAAATAGATGGAATAAGGGTTTGCACAGATTTAGAAACAGTAACCTACTGCTGAACTATTCATTTTGTGGAGCCTCCTTATCCAGTTAATTAATCAAACGTACTGACGACTGATTGTCCTAAAACTCAACGTTGGGCTCCATATAGGGATATTACTTATTGTTAAAACAGTATCCTGGATTCTATACGTGTGAAGAAAAGTAGTTGTAATAAGAAACAGAAACACGAAAACAGTTCTTGCATTTCGAAACGTAAATATTTAGTATAAGCCTTACTGGTGGTTCGCTATCACTATTAGTTTCAAGCGCCAAAATTTAGCTCTGTTATAGATCTTTCCTCAGAATAAAAACAAATTTAAAATTACTCGCCAATTTCAATAAAAAAATCTTACATATGTTCTCAATGTACTGATTTTGATACAAAAAATGCACTGAATATACTAAACAATTATCTTTACACCACATACGTGTTTTAATGTTTAATACCCACAATTAAATCTTTTTATAAATTTAATATGGGGAAAAAAAT
Organism: Limonius californicus; assembly: GCA_014611495.1. NCBI lineage: Eukaryota > Metazoa > Arthropoda > Insecta > Coleoptera > Elateridae > Limonius > Limonius californicus. The sequence continues at coordinate 11,793 of JABXWE010005996.1, read as the reverse complement.
TGCAGAAGTATAACTTGTCAGATTCGTCTTGCTTTTTGAATCTCTGTCTGATATATATGTATTGTGTTTTTAATCTAAAAATTATGTTGAATTTGTAGTGAATTTTCTAATGTAACTGCAGATCCCTATTTGACTAAATTTTGTATGTAAATATAAAAACAGTAAATTTAACGTAGTACTATCCATACTGTGGACCCATCTTCAAAGAACTTTGAAAACGTGCATTCCGATTTCTCGACCAAAGTAAACGCTAAAACCAGGTACAATAGACTAAAATAGACTATTAGAAACCTATATCAAGATTATAAATATTTTCTGTTCTTGGGTAAAACACATTGTGATAACTAAATCGACTTTGATATATGTAAAGAAATTGTGTTGAAGGTTATAAACATCTGACGTAAGCCAAGCCAATCCTTACATTGTTTATGGTTAACTCTTACCCAATACATCGCAAATTCTATTTATCATATTGTACTCTTCGCTCCTAAAAACAAGAGGAACCCGCACTAGTATAATACGTTATGATCGATTCGTTAGGAAATTCGTAATTATCCGTTGTAAAATAGATACCCGTTAGCGTGAAACGACGGAATTGATACCACAGCAGAATTCTCATTCACGCTTTCAAATACTTGCGCGCTATGCACACTAACGTGTGAATAGATAATTTCATATTCCACGTAAATATGCCGTGCATTTTGAGCAATGATGTGTGAACTGCATTCTCGCATTTTGCTCAATTCATTGTAATAAAGACTTTGAAGTTATGATAAAATGTAATAAAAGAGCTTTGTTTTACAGCTCCACAAAAACTATTTTGCAGTAAGAATTGAAGCAAACACTACTGACGTGAAGCTTTTTTCTTGTTTTCCCGGTTTAAATCTGTACATTAATCCCGTATCTCTTTACTTGCAGCATTTTTATTTTATCCCAAATTCCGTGCGAATAGAGCATAGAGCTCAACACGTCCGTTACATAAGACGCATATTTGTATGTGTTCGATTCAAATAATCTTTAATAATGTATGGTTGGCATATTGCATGTTCAATTAGCCTGGTCGTTTTCAAACGATACTTAATGGAAGCAGCATCGCTGAGAGCAGCAGTAAACATTTACGTCATCACTTAACAGTTTCAAATATACAGAAAGTAATAATTTCTATCATTTTTTCAGTAATCATTCTTAACTGAAAAAATAATAGATAGAGGAAGGGATTTATACCTATCGATCTCAGAGCTGCATTCGACACCGTGCCTAGAAAACAGATGGAAAGCACTAGAACAGCTAAAAGTGAATAAGAAACTCAGAAGAGCAATAGAGAGTGTATACGAGAAAGTGGGAGGAATAGTGATACTAGGTGGAGAACAGACAGAAGAATTCAGTATTAAGAAAGGGATCAAGCAAGGCAATAGTCTGAGTCCACTGCTATTCACCATCTTGGTTATGAACACGGTGATTAAAAACTGTAAGCAGAATAGGCAATTGGAACATGGAGGCGGTAGAAATCCAAAACATAGTCTACGCAGACGATATTGTGGTCTTGGCAGGAAGTATAGAACAATTATTACAGGCAGCAGTGAACGTGTGGAAAGAGGAAATAGAAACAGTTGGATTAAAAATCAACATCGACAAAACAAAAACAATGCACATATCAAACCAACAGCACCAACCAGCACAAGAAGAATCACAATAGACAACATAGACGTAGAAGAAACATGAAGATATGAGTACTTAGGAACAGTAATTACAAACGATGGAAAAATAGACAGCGAAATATTAATTAGGGTGAATAAAGCTAACCAACTATACTACGCTATAAACAGAAGTATAATTGGAAAAAGAAAAATAAAGACCGAAACAAAGCTACACATATACAAAACAGTATATGCCCCAATTTTGACCTATGGAGCAGAAAGCTGCACTATGCTGGACAAACACAAATCCAAAATAACTATGGGGGAAATGAAGTACCTAAGGAAAGTATCTGGAAAAACGAGAAGAAATAGAATAAGAAATACAACGTTTAGAGACCAACTGCAACAAATACCACAAGTAACCACAATAGAAAATAAACAGCTAAAATGGTATGGGCATACAAAAAGAATGGCTGAACACCGAATCCCAAGACGAATTCTAGAAGCAAGGACGGAAGGCAGATGACCAAGCGGTAGACCAAGGAGAATGTGAACAGATAACATCCAAGATATGGCAGGGAAGACAGGAAACATGATGGGGGAATTAAACAGATTGACAGGACAAAACAACTACAGGAAATGGATTGAGGCACCCGACGCCGTTTAGGCAAAGAGGGAAAAGTGAAAGAAGAAGAAGAAGAAGAAAGTAATAATTTTGTATTTGATAGAGCTCATTCATTTTTGTTGTATATGAAATAGATATCACTAGTGATTTACAGTATGCTACATAAACTTCGGTTGCAAGCAGCATACTGTTGTGATAGGATTTATTACTAATAAATAAGTTGCCAGAGGATTATCATTAATTCATTACCATTATAGGTATTTAGTTCAACGCTAATTCGGTTGCTAAAATACTTAACAATAATCACTATCAGCAAATATTATACTACGTAGAGATTAGAACGCTTCATTACAAATTCTATTTAAAACGAGCTGCAGAAATGTCATTTTTCGCATTCTATACAGAAAAATTATGTTGATACCACTACCACCGACAGTTCATATCTTCAAATGTACGGAAGAAGCTGATTTATATTAATCATATTTTTTGCATAGTAGTAGCTACAATCCGTATATCTTTATTTGCCTAGATTATTCATTATTTAGAAAAATGCGATTAAAAAAAGTTGTGGAGAGTAGCCTACGTGTTCAGCTAGTTTATAGTATTTGGCTTACAGCACTAACTGTTTTCAGAAAATTATTCTATAATGAGGACTTCATATTTAAATAAATGTTGAGTTTATTAAATCTTATATGTATACCTACTGTTAATTCTCCAAACAATTTGATGTAGCTTTTGGTATTCATGTATCTGAAAATATAAAAATACATTTTTTTTTAGTTTCATTTTTCGTGTCATTCTGCTTTATTTATAAACATTTGTTTACTCTCCACGACATTCTATTAGGAAACTCATAAAGTACATAAAAATTGGATGCGATTTCTCGAACTATATGTAAGCATCATTAAGTTTATAGCTTACTGTAGACGTCACATTCGATTCTAACAGAATTCTCTAGTATTTTTTCTTTCCAATATTACCAGTATTGATATATTCTGTGTAGGTAAGTGTATGATTTTTTAAGAAAAACTAATATTCAAAACAATAGCAGAGAATTCCCCTAAAATATAATATTTGTTTTTGAAGTTTTTAAATATTTTAAATATCGATTTTACGACTACATTTAATGAAAAATCATTCACAACATTTTTTCAAATGTTATTAAATGGTAAATTTAACAGCTTGTTATCGTATTTTCAATATATAAGTGTGTCCTACGAAGTAATATTCAAATATCGTATAGGGTACTTACATACTTCTTAAAATTCAGAATAAGATATTAGCAAAAATAAATTAGGTACAAACAAAACGGAAACTCAAAGGTTTACTGTTTCTGGATAATTACGGAAGAAAATAAACTAAGTCTAATATTTTTGCTCTATGTTTACCGACACATAAATCAAACAATTGACCGCAGTTTAACCGACCGTTAGCATATTTTCCAACATGCCAATAGTGATGGGCATAATCCAATAATTTCAATAATCGAATGATTAGTATTCGAATGATTTCAATAATCGAGATATTCGTTAGAATGAATCATTCGAATCCTAAATGCGCGCGCATTTCGAATGATGATTCCCTTGCCCTCCCGCTCTTGTCTCAAATTGTTTTTCAGTTTTCTACCGGATTCTGTTCTGCGTTTATTTAAATTGCATCGCATCGTAAGATTAACCTGATTGTAAATGCTGTTTCATAGTTTTCTGTGATATATTATAAGTTATTAAATATTAACGATATTTCTAATTGTTTTATTATAATTGATTAATAGTTTATATCTTTGTAAGTGTAATCATGACGACTAATTTAGCAGCTAAATATTTTAAACGGAAAGGCAATATAGAAAACCGGACAGATTACAAGTGTTCCTAACGGATTAAGATCAAAGAATTTGATTCATTGGATATTTATAGACAGTGATAAATTGCTGAGATAATTGTTTTTATTTATTTAGTTTAGGACAATAATATATTTAATGGAATAATAATCAATCTAAAAATATTTATAATTAATATTTTCAAATTTAAGTATGGGAAAGTAGGAATCAATAATCTTAAATTTAGCCTGTCCGGTTCAAATAAAATCTTATTTTGCTAACTCAACTGCACATGCGACCCATGACACAAGGCAAGTCAAATAAATATGTGACATTGTATTTTATCTTTTAGTATCCTCTCGAACTCCAAATTCATTCGAATACTACTCAAATTATATACCGACACAAACGATATTTCGATTGCCTGCTGAACAACGAAACGAAAATAATCAGAGAAGTTCTTATCATTCGAATGAATTATTGGCACCTCGGTCATATACCTAGGCATAATCGACTATTTCGAACTGTTTCATTCGCAATGCGCGCGCCACTAAACGGACGTATTCCAGATGTTTTTATAATTCGAACGAATTACTCATATATCGGACATGTATGCATAATCGAATATTTCGAATTGTTTTATTCGAGATGCGCTTGCACTATGAGTGCATTCGAGAAGTTTTTATCACTCATATGATTCAAAGGAATTACTCGCATCTGAAGATATCTCGAGATATATGCTTAATGGAATGTTTCGAATGATTTCATTCGAGATAGGCCCATCACAACATGCGAGATTCCCATTCCACATGTAGAATTTGAAGCGCCATGTGTATTTAGAACCAGTGAAAATTGTTGGTATGAACCGAATAAAATTAATTAAATTTAGGAAACGAAAGTTAAGCTTCTTGTAAATTTTTTTCAGATATATTGCTACGCATTTGTATAAATTTAACAAAATGTGATAATTATATATAAAAAGTCAAAATTATAAAGCATTGAATTATAATACGAAGAATCTTCACTCATTCCTCTAATCTTAGGGGCAAGAACGGAGGAATTAACATTTCAGGGCACTGAACAACGTTTAAAAGAGAGTAGAGGAAGCATTCCCACTGTTCCAGTTTTCGCAGAACGGGAAAATAAGATCTAGATTTCATGGTAGCTTATACAATTATATTCACAGGAAACACTCCGGTTGCCCTAGTTATCTCCATACCACGCGTGTATTTGCAGTTAACGTACACAGCGTTTCTCTTTAATACTTCAAATAGCTAAGATATAACATTATAAGGTTAAAACTATGGCTAAAAGCATAATCAGTTTCAATTTCCGAAATTCAAAGTACACGCTGCAGGTTCTTCTTAGTAGCTTCCGTATTACGTAATTTCTGTTAAAATCTAGTTTTTTGTTTCTTTATTTATTTCTTTATAACAATAGTTCATGAGAAGGCTAGTACATGTAATAGGTATTGGTTTTCTCTTAATTACAATGTTTATATTATTACAATGTACGCCATAATACCGTGAGTTCAAAATGTAACTTACAATAATGGTTGGCCAGGGAATAATAAAATAATGGCTAATGCAAGCTTTATATACCAATTGACGTTTAGACACAGCCTTCCTAGCGCCATCTATCGCAAGCGCCAGTACCTAACCGGCAGTGTTATGTTAGGTTAAGTTGCATGGTAAATGTAAATAAATAAATTTTTGAAGAAATGAGTTCCATTATTTCAATTTAGACGATAACAGTAACAACTAAATTACTACACTATTAAATAAATCACAGCAAGTAAGTAGTTATTAAAATGGGAAATTATAATTTTTTTATTTCACAGGTACAGAAAAATAAACATAGAAAATTAAAGAAGCTGTTCAAAATGACCACCGTTTTCCTGCAGACAGAAATTTACTCGTCTTTTCATACTATTAAAAGCATTTATAAGAATTTGAGGAGTTATATTGGCACACTGTTCCGTAATTCTGTTTTGCAGTTCCTCGATATTGTTAATAGGGGTCTTGTATACATTATTTTTCAGATAAGGTAATATAAAGTAATCTAAAATAGTAAAGCCTAGTGATCTAGGTGGAAATTCTGGATTTGAACGTAAACTAATTATTCGATCGTCAAAAAATTCACGAAGGTAATTGAGGGTCTCTTGAGCGGTGCGGGCCGTCGCGCCATCCTGTTGGAAGTAGCCTTGCTGGCGCTCAACCTCATGAAGCTGATTGATAAATTCACCTACAATATTCCGGTATCTCTGAGAAGTAACAGTATCGTGGAAAAATATGGGTCCGATAATACGTCTTCGGGATACAGCAATCCAAACACCAAGTTGCAACGGGTGAAGGGGAGATTCGCGAAAAGTATGCGGATTTACAGCACTCCATAACCTCATATTTTGTGAGTTTATATACCCCGAAAGGTGAACCAGGGCTCGTCAGAAAAAAACGTTAAATTTAGTAATTCGTCGTTGTTCATTAAATTGTTGCATTTCCGTATATTTTTTTGAGTTAGCTCTATATACCTGTGCTCGATTCTGCATCTCTTTAATGTATTGACCAGCTACATACATCAACTAAATGGAAGTTACGGAAATAATAAAAGTTCATTTCAAAAGAAATTGTATAAAAGGAGAGATTTCTCGTGGACATTCCCAAATTTTTCTATCCAAGTTGGTTTTTTTATAATGAACTTATTTCCGGATACACTATTCACAATATTCACGTGGACAGAGCGGCTCCATTGGAGATCCTTACTTGCTATGATCGTCTGTGAATTTGTTTGTCACCTATTGAATAGCTGACAGCACCTGAGTACTCATTTAGTATGTTATGAAATGTTTTAATACACTTTTTAATGAATCTTTGATTGGTGGGTAATTGCAGATCGTTGTGTAACTGAGAATTGTGAATAAACCAAGGAGCACTTGTTGCAATGCAAAGAACTTTGTTTTGAATTAATTGCAATCTTTTAATTTTGGAGTTGTAGGCAGCTTCCCATACTGTGCATGTAGAGGTCGTTGTTGATCGTAGAAAAGATGTGTAAATGAAGAGAGAACATTCAAGTTTTTGCGGTGGGGGTTGCTATTTATTATAGGATACGGTTGGCTTAGTCTGGGTTCGTTCAATTTTTTTATGTGGAATTTCCAGGTCAATCGTTTGTCTAAATGCACTCCTAGATATTTGACAGCTTGGTCTAATTGGTTCCAGGGAATAGAATATAATATTTCCTGTTCCTTGCTAGTATTTTCATTTAATTTGGTTACTTTCCCCCCTAGTCTCCCTATCTGTAATATCTGTGCCCTCCAGGATTCCCTGCGTCTTCTTCTTCTTAGTTTCTTTAATTTTCTTGTTTCTAGTACTTTTTGCATGTTCTCCCTGGATCCATCCTTAATATGTGTGGATATTGATTTAGTTGTTTCTACTTTCTTCTGTATTGACTCCTGATCTAACATCTCGCTTATTTCTTAATTCGTATTCTGCACTTTTTCTTCCTTAACTGTTTCGTTTATATTTTGTCTTCTTGTTGTTTCAAAAGTGTCGTACGTATGCACGTACAATTATTTCACATTTTTGTGTATCTCCTTTTTCCAGGATCTATCTGCTTATTGTAATATATATTGTTTCCCTTCCTCCCTCTGTTCGTTAATTATCCTCCATTTTCTATCCTCGGTGATTAAGCTTCCTAAATATTAATATGCTGTAACTCTTTCCAGACATTGGTTTTTTTATTTTCCATTTACTATAATAGTTTTACATTTATTGATATTCACTCCCATTTCAATCTTCTCTATTTGTTTCGTCCATAGGCCTACTGTTAAAATGTAAAGGCACTGTGCAGGTTTGAATCCTGAGCACTGCACTTTCCGATGATGTTTGTGGTATCTTAGTTGTAGTTGGGGCATGAGGGGGGGGGGCATGTTAGACTGGGATGAGCTGGATTTTAAAAATTAAGAATCTTATTTTTTTGAAGAAACCAGTACCTTAGTAAGGGAAACTAAAACACTAACCATAAATCAATTGGAATTTAATTGCGTATTTCACAGTGTTTCCCGTATTCAATACAAAAAGTTACGATCAGTACAGTTTGAATGAATCTACTTGCTGATATGTACTTGGTGCCACTGCTATCACGAGCTAAATGAATATCACCTTTGTCTGGTGGAGGGGAAATCTTCATAGATCCCCATTGCCCACGCTCTAGGGGTGTGTTGGATCCCCCCTCTCTAGAGGAGGACCTACCAACTAAACTTCCACCCCCATAATCTCCTTCCTGCTATCCTAGAACCAGTTTCCCATTATTTCAGGATAGAGGGGGAAATGAGTATCACCTAATTCACTAAAACTGTTGTTGTATGGCATTTTGTGGCGGTTTATAAAACGGCGTCACCTAAAAATTTTTTTGGGTTGCTTAATAACATTTAGGGTAACTTAATAATGTATTTTTAAAATTTCTTTACAGTTTCTTCTTCTGATTTTCAAGCTTTCTTTAACACGGCTACTTTTACAATGAGCTTAAGTAGTAGACAAATAATATTGTTTATGTTTAAAACTTTTTTCTCAAACTGGTTTTAAAAATAAGAAGAAACTACTCAATATGTATGACTGTACCAATAGAGGGCAACGCTCCAACTCATCGTTCTTCTTCCGATATATTTCTCCTACACTTTATTAGATTTCCTACCGAAAGTTTGTTCTCCAACTCAAAGTGTTTTAGGCCTACCGTCCTTGTTTAGACTCTGAAATTTACACCTCAAGTATTAAAAGGGACATCTTGTATATTACAATGAAGATGTGACTCGCACTACTTTGGCCGTAGTGATACCAAGACGATGGTTAATAATTTATATCAGTAACATCTACTACAATTGCTTGATAGTTATCAAAGTATAATATCTATCTATAATCTATAATACTTAAAATAAACTTCTAAATACACAACGTAGCATCTGCCTATCAGTTTCTTGAATAGCTTGATGAACCTGGTTGGATGCTATACAGGTTCTGGTAAGACGTTTAATAAGTAGAGCTGCACAAGCTTTCTTAAGGAGTCTAGCTATCACTACATTGATATTTTTGTTTCATATTTAACAGATTAACAATGGGCGATTTAAATAAAGAACTTCGTAAAACAACCGATGGATAAATCATAAAACGCACACTTTACGTGCTGTATTGATTTCTTAGCATTAAAAATATATTTTCCGAGGACATGACATGGAGAAGAAATATTAGAAAGTTTTTGCAAAAGATTCAGAAGTTAGACTGCAAGTTATAAGCTTTACATTGTTCAGAAAGGTTAAGCTGATTGTGGTTAGCATCTGTACTTAATTACGCATATGGAAGAAACTTGTATAGAATCTATCCAGGTCTATCCAAGCAACTCAAATGCTCGTTTTACATGTGGAAAAGACTTTAAGGAATTTACCGGAAGCTCTTAATTGCTAGGATGTTAAATTACGTACTCGAAAATAAATATTTTGTGTTCTAGAGGAAAAATAATTGTAGCAACGTAACTATACTTTGGTAGCTAATACAAAACTGTAGTAAATTGTATGGTTTAAGTAGAAGCACACGTTTGTCTCAATAAACTGGTAGAAAGTGGCTTAATCTCAGACTACCCCTAGTTTACGTATTACAGCAAGAATCATCTTTTTCAATTCTGCTGTTGAAACGGGAGCAACCAGGAAAGTTATATAAATTTATAAATTAAAGTGGAAAAGTCCTTTCAGCTTCTCCAACGTCTGTATAGGAAAGCGATTCGTCTAATTATAAATATAGATATTATAAAAATAAATTAAGAAACGCTCATTTAGTTGGTTAGTAACAACCTATAGTTTTAGTAAATATGATTTTACTAAAACAATATATAGTTTCAGGTAGGTTTAGCTCATTAACCTATGTACCTGTACACGAGGGGAACGGCTTCCATTTTTGGTCACGTACTTCCACTTCATAAAATAACTAATAGTTCCACGTATAATGAGTCTCTTAAGTACCTTTTCACGCAATTAGCTTTTTTAATTATATTATATAATTTTTAAGAAGGAAACTAACGATGTACGCTATTTTGAGTGGCAGAGAATTTGGTGAGCTTTCTAAAGATCATAATTACTTCATACCTTTAAAAGCCATCTTTTGGAAATCATGTTCGTCCTTCGTACAATAAGCAATTGGTTATTCCATTATACAAATTATAATGTCTACAAATAAATTCTGAATTATGAAAACGTAAAGGCGTAAAGTTCAAAATTAACCTTCTGAACTTCCTGACAGTAATGTTTTCAGGTGATTCACATTAGGATGTTTATTAAAATATTTTAAATATTATGTGCAAAGTTAATATCTAATGCACTACCATTAAAATTAATGTATTAGGCCTACTTCATTTTATTTTTATAATGTATTTTGTAAAAGTGGGTAGAGAATTGTACACATGCACTGTGTGTGGCATTCTAAACGTAAGATGTGCTAGGCCTAAGTAGAATATTTGTTAAGCTAAATTTTCTCTTAATTGCTTTTCTGCTTAATATTCCACAAAATTACCAAATTTGTATTACAAATCTCAAAATGATACCAAAGTGTCAAACGTAGTCAATGATTACTGAGATCTCCTCTTTCCATTAGCTGCAACTTTGATGTCTTTATTTTAGTTATAGGCAGAATCCTAATTATAATATCAATAAGTTTTCATATTATGTTCTATATTAATACGTATGTACTCAAACAAATGTTTAGGTATCAAAACAACTGCAGTTCGTTGGAGTCAGGTCTGAGTTTCTTGGTGGACAATTTACGGTTCCGTGCGAAGTTTATATTTGAGCCGTTTACGAAGTTAAACTGATTGAACTTTAACAGGAACAAATCTAGTATTCTGTATTGTGTTTGATTACTTCACTACATCGCAGCTTAAAGAAATGATAATTTACTGCCTACTACGAAATATAGGTTTCTGTTTATATCTCTGCCAAATCTCTTTATAATAAAACATATCGTTTTATATAACACGATAGGGAACAAAACTATGTTCAATAAAAGTATGCTCATCTTCGATGCTTGTCTAAAGAAACGATATTGATATCAATATCCTAAAGGAGATGAGCGAGAACTGGGTGGAAACGAAAGAAGAAGCGGAAAGGGAAGATTATAGGGAATGACATCTGTTCGAAAAGTTACTTAGTAGTAGAGAGATTTAACAAAATGTATACAGGGAATTTTTCTTTTTAGTATACATAGCCTATGTATACTTTTAAAGGAAACGCGTCAAATTCGCCTATTGTGTAGGCAACCAACTATACAGACAACTCAAGCATGCTGTGACCACAGCAATCAAATTAATTCAATGCTAAAAAATATAATTAATCTTTATTTAGTGTCAAACAATTGTTAGAAAATTTAAATCAGAGGGATGCGGAATAAATTCCCATAAAATAAAAACTGAAAGTAATCACGTTTTAACCGAAGAAATGAAATGAAATATTTTATGCTACGTTGAAGAAAACACGATAGTATCACACACAACTCAAGCATGCTGTGACCACAGCAATCAAATTAATTCAGTGTCAAAAAATAAAATTAGTCTTTATTTAGTATCTTCTTGCGTTTTTTATACAATCATGTACAGTAAAGACGAAAAAGTGGAAATTCTAATGTGGTATCAGAATGGAAACAGCTTAAGAACTGTGAGAGACTTATTTTCACTAAAATATC
>JABXWE010005995.1:0-31755 GCA_014611495.1 Limonius californicus | reverse complement strand
TAATACTCTGCAAGCGACAGTTACAATTAATTAAATGCTTCTACTTTTGAAAATACTTCATACAACCTACTTTTATGCTGAAATGTTTTAAAAAATAAATATCTATTCATTCTAGAAAATTCAAAAATAAGTTTGACAGAACTTTCCCATTTATGTCATTTTCAAGGGGATAACCAACACCATGGTAATCAAAAAAATTGAAATAATAATAGTCAGTCCCTGGCCTATTAGCAGTTTGTTTAGTTTACATATTTGTATTGTTTTTGATTCGAATAAGATGATTTTTGGGTTACTTAAAAATTAATTTCAACGTACTTTTGGTTTGGTTTGATGCATTAAACTTCAGAAGGAAAAAGAAAACCTCTTACCTTTAACATTCTGTTGTATTTCAGCAGCAGCTACAGCAAGAGATGGCCTTCTTTTAAGATGGTGGAGTTTTCGGAGGTATACTCGCTTAGTGGTTCGAGTAATTGGCCCTGGATTATAATTACACTGAATCAATTCTTTCCTTAAAGTATCAGTGTCATAATCAAAACTAGCCGGTAAAGATGATAGCTTGGAAGACTGCACAGACTGTATTGCTGATATGTTACTTTCATTTCCATCTCTAAAAGATCACAACAATTCAAATATTTCAAATAGAAAAAAGTACAGTATGTCAAAAAATCAGCTCTATTTTCAATTTTGGGTGTTTTTTGAAATAACATACTTCCAAAATTTACTTACCCTTTAGAATTTAATAATAATCTCTTCTCATATAACACAATTGCCTTTTCATTGTCTGTATACTTGTATAGTTCAGCAATGTTGAGACTATTTACTTCATTAACTGGTCCTTCTCCGCATTGGTCTTCAGATATATTAACTTGTATGTTGGACAAACCATTTACTTCTGTTAATTCATTACCAATACTTATACCATGAGAACTGCATTTTGTTATACACAAACCACTTTTTTCAGCAGACACGGTAGACAAATCAAAAATATTTTGATCTAAAATATTGGTACTGCCAGAAATCTCATTGCAAGTGAAATAATCGCTGCTGGCATCCCTAGGATTCTTTACTGATCTTTGTTTTATTTTGCACTCTTCACTGGATTTATTGAATTCATTATACCTTGATTCAATATTCCGTTGGGATAAATCCGTCACACTATTTGCATCTATCGAGGTGTCTGGAAGAGTAGTAATTCCACTTTCTTGTGATATTTCTGTATATTTACAGAAGCTTGATGAAATTGGAATATCAATGCCTTTCTTGTTTTGGCATGAGGAGCTCCTTAATTTATATTTGATGCTGCTTTCATAAGGCAATGAAAAATTTTCTATCACGTTTTTGTTGCGATTACGTGGTTTGCAGTTAACAAAGTCAAATGTTTTGAGGCTGGTTCTGTCTGCTTCAGGCGAAAAATTGGAAATATAGGAATCCTTCTCAGAGTCCTTGCATTCTACTTTTTTCACTTCAGGTTCACTGTTTCTGCTATTGGATAATTGTGTCTCTATAGCATGTGTACTACACCAATGTCGCACATATTCAATAGGTGCAGTTTGTGGTAACAGCAGTAGGTTATGCTCACTACTACTGAAGTCTAAAGAACTGTCTTTTCCAGAGTCTACTTCATATTCTGCTTCTGCCACTCCATTATTCAAGATCACTTTCTCTGTAAGAATGTAACAAATTTAGATTTATTTAATCCATTAATAATTGCCATTAGAAACAATATTTATTTATTTATTATGGAAGAAATCAAAAGTTAACTGTTATTTCCAAAGTTGAAAAACAGGGTGCTACTGTAGCCAGTTACTTTTTTATTACAAAGGTAGCAAAAAACCAGCAACTATAACAATAAAATTAATCTTCTACATCCTGTAATGATATCTTCAAAAGTTCAATTTAAATAGCACGTTGTGTTTCATTTATTTGTGCAAGTATGGAGGTGAGAGTTGTTAAGCTGTTTGTACAGTTTCACTAATTAAAGCTAACAGCGAAATTGAAACACACGAGCAGCAGAACAAAAAAAATTTTACTTGAAGGTTAGGTTCAATTAAGTTTGTGCTGAAAATAGGGAAACAGATACTTTAAGGGTAGCTGAAGCGTAACTAACTACTATTTATAAGTAGCATCCCAACACTAGTTATTTCATTGTTCCTATCACGTAAAGGCCACATAGTAAAATATAACTATTATTTAACTCACCTAAAATTAAGTGATAATCTTCATTTTCCCGTGATAGTTCTATGCTAATGCCACTATGCATGGATTTGAATAAAATATTTGCACATTCCTGGTGTTTGTATTCTATAGCATAGTCTAATGGTAACATATAATTAATGTCCCTTTTTTCAGGGTCTGCTCCACAATTAAGTAATAATTCTACAATCTCCACTCGCCCCCACGCTGAGGCTAAGTGTAAAGGTGTTAGGCCTTCATCAGATCTACAAAACCAGTAAAATTGAAGGACTACTACATTTACATAATATGTATTTCTACATAATTATTTACTAGTACAGTATATTTATGTAAGAAATAAGAGCTTCATAAATAGGCATAGAATATAGACATACAGTTACAGAAAAATAATTTTTCAACGTCCCAAAAACTATTAGGATCAATATTAAAATGTATAAAATTTTGTTCAGTTTTTAGTTATCATTTGTTTGTGTATAATTTAGTTCTTATCAATGAGTTACATGAATTTGCACATTATTAGGGTACTATTTTATGCAGAATTAGAATCTTCATTAAATTTTCTGTAAGTTCTTAACATACCGATACTGATCTCAACTTTGTTATTTCAACATAGGAGAAACTTTCATAGATTTATTTTTATAATTAATAGTTATAGTCAGAGAACTTTTTCCCCACTTTATATGATTAATTTGGTATATACAGTAGGTTATAAATAAAGAAAATTATCAGGACGTTGAGTCATTCTTCTCATTTAACAACCTTTTTCAGTTTACAAAGTACCCATTACCGAGATGCCCTGTACAAATACTTTATGAATTGTAATAACAGATATCTTGGTAAATACTTACTGTATGTTGGGATTTCCACCACATTGTAAAATTATTTTGGTAGTTTTAAGAGCAAAATCTTCAGAATCGTTTCCTATAACCAAATGAAAAGGAGCAATGCCAGTTTTCTGTAAAACGATATTCGGATCTGCACCCTTTTCCATTAGCAGTAGTACACCTCTAGAATAAAAAAAAAACAAACTTCAGATAATCTGTAAGTTTAAAACTAGCTTACTTATGTATATCCAAGTAAATCAGAAAACGTAAGTAGTTATTACATTACTTCTACTATTATATTACGAGGATTGTTCGATAACTACGTGGCCTAACACAGAGATGGCGCGAATTCGGAGAAATCTTCTTTATCATTCTGTAGAATTATCCTTTATCAGATTAAATATGACAGTACAGAGCGATCTGTCAATTAGTCTGTTTTTGACAGTACGCCAAAGTGAACGTCTCGTGTGATTTTGTAAACAATGGAAAAAACTGAGTTGAGAGCAGTGATAAAGTACTTTCATTTGAAAGGCTTAACACCAACCGAAATCAAAGCAGAGCTGGATTCAACACTATTGGAATCCGCTCCTTTGTTTTCAATGGTTAAAAACTGGGTTGCCGAATTTAGGCGTGGTCGTCTGAGCGCAAATGATGAACCCCGTAGTGGACGTCCAAAAACTGCTACTGCCCCGGATATGATTGAAAAAGTCCACCGTATCGTATTGGATGACCGTCGAGTAAAAGTGCGCGAGATAGCAGACATAGTGGGTATCTCAAATGACAGTGTGCACAGAATTTTAACTGAAGAATTGGAAATGAAAAAATACTCCGTGAGTTGGGTGCCGTGGTTGCTCACACCGGAGCAAAAACTGAATCGTTTGAGTGTTTCTCGCGACGTTTTGGCACGTTTTCGCCACAATTCGAAGGATTTTTTGCGCCGTTTCATAACCGTCGATGAAACCTGGGTCCACTATTATACTCCCAAAACCAAAGAACAGTCCAAACAATGGATACACAAAGGTTTTCCGCCACCAAAGAAGACAAAAACGGTTTTGTCAGCAGGAAAGGTTATGGCAACCGTATTTTGGGATTCTTATGGAATGATCTTGGTCGACTACTTAGAAAAGGGGAAAATAATAAATGGCGAGTATTATGTCAATTTGTTGCAACAACTTAGCGACAAAATCAAAGAGAAACGCCCTCATTTGGTAAAGAAGAAAGTGCTTTTCCATCAAGATAACGCACCTGCCCACAAGTCTGCGATTGCAATGGCCAAAATTCATGAATTGGGATTTGAATTAGTGCCCCGTTCGCCCTATTCCCCAGATTTGGCTCCCAGCGATTATCACCCGTTTCCAAACCTGAAAAAAATGGCTCGGCGGTAAGAGATTTTCGTCTAATTCCGAGGTAATCGCTGCTGTAAATAGCTACTTCGAGGACTTGGATTCATCGACCTACAATGAAGCCATTGCTAATTTGGAATATCGTTGGAATAAGTGTGTTGAGCGAGCAGGAGACTATATTGAAAAATAAAATGTTTTTTGTCGAAAAAAACTTGCGTTTTTTTTGTTAGGCCACGTAGTTATCGAACCATCCTCGTACTAAAAAAAACTACAAAGTACAATTTTTCAAGCCATATTTTTTAGTATATATACAGGTGTAAAAAAGGTCTCATAAATTACCTAAGTATAAACAAAAAAATCTTAATCAACATACGTCCGCAAGCCAACATTTTCAAAGATAGAGACGATTTTGTTTTATAATCAATAAATTACAATAGTAGGCTTTTCACTTGCTATTAAAAACAAAATTAAGCTATTGTTACTTGTTTACTGTACACAATTATATCTCATACCATATCCAGCGGGTACAGCCCTTACTGCTTCTGATTACGCTTTAAGAATTGTATTTCTTAAATTCACACTGACAAACGAGAGAACAATAAAAGTTACCTTAAATTTGGAAAAATTTAAAATACATATTATAAGTGTGTACATATGCCCCTGATATCTCAAAACCTAGAAACGAAAGGGACGCCAGCAGCGGACAAACTTTAATGCTGGACTATATCATTACAAATGGATCTGTACACCCAAAACACATTTTGGATGTAAGAACACTAACCTCCGCAAACGTCGGAAGTGACCACAGCCTAGTTCTATGCAAACTAAGTACAACGAACCTCAGAAATAAAAAATCCAATCGTCAAAATAACACAGAAATTTTAACATAGAAAGCTTAAAAATCGGGAGTACCAAAGAACTGTATAGACAAAGGCTGAGACAAAAAATTGACCAAAATAAAATAGATGACGAAGGCGATGTGGAAAAAGCTTAGGAAAAAATGAACACTAATATAACTAAAGCAGCACTAGAAGCATGCGGAACGAGAACAGTCGGCACTTACACGAAGACAAAAACGCCGTGGTTCACAGAGGAAATAAAACAGCTAAGCATAGAAAAAAAGAAAGCTTACATGAAGTACAAAACAACGATGAATCCAGAAGATCACACGCAATACAAACAAATCAGAAACAGAGTAAACGACAGAATACGTAGAATAAAGGAAGAGTATTGGGAGCAATTCACAAGTGAAATGGAACGAGTTCTAACAGGAACCTAAACAAAAATCTGGAAACTGATACAAAACAGGAAAAATGAAGTAAACGAGAATCACATCAGAAATAGACTAACAGCGGACCAATGGACCCAACATTTTACTGACTTATTTTACAATAATAACAACGATAACATTACACAAATCCCAAGGACAATAACGAAAATGACGTCACAGTGGAAAAAGATGAAATCCTAAAGGCAACCAAAGGACTACGGGGAATAAAAGCACCAGGGAACGATGGAATAGCAAATGAACTATTAAAATTTGGTGGTGAAACATTAACCGGCGAATTACTATCACTCATAAAAATTATCGTTAAGGAACAGAAAATGCCAAATAAAATGAAGACCAGTCTCACAGTACCAATCCACAAAAAAGGCAGTAAACATGGCCCTGCTAACTACAGGGACATCACACTTTTCAGCTCAATCTTAAAATTAATAACGAAAGTAATACTATACAAGCTCAATGAATACATCACAAACCATGAAGAGCAAATGGGTTGCCGAACAAATAGGTCTACAACCGATGCTACATTTGTTATTCGACAACTCAGCTAAAAAGCAATAGAATTTAACACCCCGGTTTTTAGGTGTTTCATGGATTTCTCAAAGGCTTTCGATCGCGTCAGACTGGGTGATGTGCTGGAAGGTTTATCAGAGAGGAATGTCCCACAGAAGTTAATAAACCTGATTCATGACATATACAGCAACACCAAAACATGTATAAAAACAAACAACTTTAAAACAAGGGAGATACCACTGAACGTAGGTGTACGACAAGGAGATTCTCTAAGCCCTATGCTTTTCAATATAATAATGGACAAGGTCATAGATAGCGTAAAAAATAAAAAAGGATATAAAATGGGAGACACCGATGACGTCATTTTAACTGCTAAAAATGAAGACGATCTACAACGAATGTTACACCAACTTGTAACGACATCAAGAACTTTAAACATGGAAGTCTCTAAAGGAAAAACAAAATGTCTAACAATCTCTTGAGAACCCTTACGATGCAAATTAGAGATAGAAGGAACCATCATACAGCAAGTCATGGAATTCAAATACCTAGGCATAAACATATCAAGCACACGGGATATATATAAAGAAGTAAAACACCAAACAAATAAAGGGGCTGTAATATCAGGGTGTTTAAGGGACATCATATGGAGAAATAAGTACATCTCCATAGAAAACAAAATATAAATATATAAGGGTGCCGTGAGGCCGATACTCACATATACAGCGCAAACTCGAACCGACACCACTAGAAGAAGACAACAACTAGACACAACAGAAATGAGAACACTTAGAACAATAGCTGGAAAAACATTAAGAGATAGAGTTCCAAGTCGGGTAATACGCCAACAATGCAACATACAGAACATCCAGAAATTTATAAAAAGTAGAAGGAAGGAATGGAAAGCTCATGTAGACAGAATGGACCCTGATCGATTACCAAAAATAGCTACAGACAATATCCCATATGGCAAAAGAAGAGTAGGACGAGGACGACCACCTAAACGATGGAAACAGAGCTGGGTCTCAACATCGGTGGAAACACCCTGACCAAACATGAACAAGGCTAACGTTAACGAAAAATAGGCGCTTGGCTAAATAAAGACGGAAGAAGAAGAAGAAATTCACACTGTTGTCGAGTGAGGACATCAGCATCGATTTTACTTAAATGTTTGACTAGGTATTTTGGAGAACCGTCTGATAGGGCCAGTATTTTTACTTAATCATTTAACTGATAAATTGTATCTTGTCTTTTTGAACAACACTTTGCCCCCGCTATTGGAAGACATGCCTCTGAACGATAGGGTTCACCTATGATTTATGCGCGATGAGGCTCCTCCACCTTTTTCAATAAATGCCGGAGAGTCCCCATAACCAAGGACTATATATTTATAAATATATAGTCCTTGCCATAACCTACAATGACAATTGAATAGGACGGGGGATCTAATTGCAGAGCCATCTAGATTCCTGATTTAAACTCACAACTCACTAGACCTTGTATTTAGGCAAATGTTATATTTATTTATCTGGTAGTGGCTCTACTGTGGTTTTTTTCACAATAATGCAATTTCTTGATTAAAATACAAAATTGTTTATATCACTGAAACGGTTGGTTTGCGCACTGACATTTTTGTTATTACAGTGAGTAATAACAACTGCCTAATAGAATTTCCGCTAATACGAAGTGTTTTAAAGTAAGATAACTTAAGCCATTTTCTACTGTATACCATTGCTGTAATATACTATTTGCAGTATTACCATTGGTCATTACATATTATACATGTAATATAATAAATCAAATGTTTTTCAAACATCTTTATAAAGAAAATATTTTTATAATGTTCAACATACATTTTTTTTAAGTCTTTATCTTTAAATATTGTTTAGTTATGGAAAAAGTAAATTGGCAGCTGAAATGTTCTCATTCAAAAATGTAAAATCTATTAAAAAAATACACTCATGTTTCTGCGTATTAGGAAATCCCACATTAAAGAAGTTTGGATAGTTGAAAATAAAATACTACTGACTTTCTAGAACTTCAACTTAATTTTATTATACGATTTAGTAATCAAGCAAATAATCTAAAATATATATGTACAATGCAGATAACTTAAAATGGGTAAATGTTAGGACAGAAGTAAACAAACGCCTTAAATCCAGTTATAGACAATATAAGTAGTTTTCATAAACCGGTTAAACCGGATTCAGTGGCAGCAGTGATTAATTTTATTTATTGACCGCAATGTTAATCTCATTCACAGAACACATTATTTCGAGATAACATATGTTTAATTTAAATGCTGTATAAAAATAAATGATAAGGGACACTTTGTAAGTGAATTTTATTTTGCGATTATTGAAGACTGCGATATGTTTTCGTAGGGGACTATTAATTGCTTCCACATTAATGAAATCAACGATACAGACTTTATACTAAATGTTTATTATATTTCAGTTATGAGGTATCTTCTATTTCTTCTAATCTTTCTGCCCTTAATGAGCTTCGGAAGTTGTTGCAAGGTGTAACAATAATAGTTGCAGTATGGCATTTCTGAAAAATACCTATTAGGGATAAAAGTTCTGAAGAATAAAAATGCGGATTTTTTACTGAATTAATGAATTCTATGCATTAGAATTATACAAATTACATATAATCCACTGAAAAAGTTACGAAGGGATACATTGAAAAAGTTACATACTGTTTTTTCAAAAATAATATAGAAATTTCTAAACCATAGTCATTTTCAATCTACAATAAAACGCTGTGAAAACAAATTAACATATCCAAAACCAATAATAAAATAAATCATTATCTTCCATGACGCCAGACAAAACATCCATTGCGTACGTACTTAAGATAACAAAAATCATTGAAATTATTTCAAAACAATACATATTAATAGTTCCTGTATTTTTTGATCAACAAATTACCACCTACAAGTAAGAATAGTCTCGATTAATCTTTGAACTTTGAAGCTATAGAATTCCGTGGATTCTTACAACGCCTTTGCTTTTCTGCTCCAACCATATTTGTTACTATGTATTTATTAAACTTTACAATAAATTTGGTGAACAAAACAAAGTTCCATTGTAGAAAATACCTCGCTGCAATTAATTAAAGATTGTTTCTGCGGCTTACGTCTACTTACATACCTTTAGAAAATAAAAAACAAGATACCATCCTATACGAAAATTTGAATAATATTAATATGGTTTTCCTGTACTGGAAATTCAGCAAAACGAAAATTGTCATCAGATGCCCAAAACGGTGACAGTCGACTTTTACCTTTAGTATCAATCTGTGTTACAGTTTGAACTTGACAGAGGTAGTCTAGTCGTTTTTTATACGTTAAGTAGCCTGAAGTAATCAAATATTTAATGAAAGTCCTTTGTACGTACACCTTAATACGTCAACCTATACATCTTTTCAGTGACTCAGAGATTTTTGGAACATTCTACACTATTTTCGGTATAAGTGACGATTTACTAAACACAAAAGCAAAGCTGCACCTTTAAAAACAATATCCCCCCCCCCCCCCATTACTGTACGGAGCAGAATCCTGGGCATTGCTGTATAAACACTGATCCAAAGGGAAAATAAAATACTTACGAAGAGTGCTAGACAAAACAAAACAAGGGATATAATAAAAAAAAACAGAAGTATAAGAGGCGAACTAGACCAACAACCAGCAAACAGTGAAATAGAAAAGAAACAATTAATATCATACGATACCAAAGAAAATCAATTATAACCCAGAGGTATCATCAACAATTGCCCAAGCAATGATGAAAGAAGGAAATTTGAATGCTGGAGGAAAATTTGAATGGGTGGACTCCATTTTAATCAAGGAAATGGCTAGGAATAGAAACAAGAAGATTTAGGAAGTTACGAGAATGGCGAGTGACCGCAACATATAAGGGAGATAAACAGAGGACCTAATGCCTTAGGGCATATATTTTCCATTTAATGAAGTGCTTCCGCAAATTACACATAAAAGGCAAATTCGTATTCAAAATATAGGAAATCGCTTCAAGCATTTCATATATACATATGTAATTATATGACGTGATAGAACTTCAGTTCGCTCGTTCCAATTTTTACTATCTTATCAGTGACAGTATATTAACTAATTATATTATGCAATATTTTCTATAACACTGTTATACACAGTGATTCACAGGACAATACGATGCCATTCCAGAAGTAGGCAACCCAAAATACACATCACAAGGTACTGTGATATCTAAATTATCATCGACTGTATTATGATTCAGAGATACCCTTTTGATACACTTATATTCAACTCAAACAAAGTTTGAATATGTATTCGAGTGCAAAATAAACCAATATGCTCTCGACAGGGAAAATTTCTTTACAAGTTCTTCATGAGACATTGACACTCTTACTTGAATAAATGAATTTAAATACAAGACGGCAAGCAAGACGTAAACAGCCAAAATCTTATCAAACAGGCATGTTTGAATCATAATATAGTTAATAAAAACTTAGAAATCGCAGTATCTAGTAATGTGTATTTTGGGTTGCCTATTTTTGCGAATGCTAGGCTCATACTCTCCCGTGCATCACCCTATAGAAATCAATTTATGAATTATAACTTCGTTATTCATAATTTTTTAGGGTTAATACATTTACTTAGAACTACATCCAACCAATGCAAAAATATATACTTATAGAATTATATTAAAAATAAATATTGAAAATTGGTGTAACTTAACAACGAAATATTCTATTGCTTGTTAGAACATACTATTGAAGCAGCCAGGAAAAATACTACGTTATTCGCAATTTAACCAAATCCATACCCATTCAAACAAAAATAGCTGCTACTAATATATCATAGAGGGTTTTACAATTTCTAACTTACTAGACTGTTATAACAAATGTTAAGTTGGAATAAATTCGTCAAAATGATGGAAAAACTACATATGCATCAAATTGCAAACATATTACAGCTTCGTCGAAGCAAAAAGTATGTGTAGCGCTCTATTTAAAAATAAACAATTCAAATTTGCTACTCTGACATTCGATGGCCAATCAAAATGCTAACTACGTTAGGTTGTTTAGTGCCCTTTAAAACATAGTTATGCGTAAAATGTTTAACCACCTTGTGATACCTTATTGAAAAGCTCTCACAAAAGGCTATTCAATAATAGCAAACATTATTTTGATCTAATTCGATTCGGAAAAATTAAGAAATAAAACTCAAAAGGTTCTGAACCAATTATTGTAATTAAAATTTAAAAATATTAGATTGATCCTCCTCGCTCACCTGCGGTCTTTTTTGACCTCACGCACTGTCGAATGTAGTTTTTTTAAGTTCATCATCAGTCTACTGTCTCAAAACCTCAGATATGCCTCAATCGAACTTCATAGTAGAGCGATTTTTTTGTTATGGAAAAATATTGCAAGTTGCGCGTTAGAATCTGAGAAAGGCTAGTATTTATAAGTATTATTATTATTAAGCTTTCACAGGCCTTAGAGGCCCATCCCTTCCGGTGTGAAGCTCCCTGATATAAATCTTCATTTACAGTTTGACTGACTGATAAATAGTGGCATCAAATTTATTATGGCGGACTATAATTTCAATTTTGCAAGTGACTATAGAGAACCTGCAAGCTTTGGCGGATGCTTATAATTCAGATTTTGAGGTAACAGACGAGAACGATGGCAATGCTGCAGAAGAAGACTGTTATAATATTTATATTACTTATAGTAGTTTATTAAGAAATGCATTTGCCAATAAATATTTTGAAACATCATAAATACCTTTTTTTAAGTAAATTACCTGATTTTAAGTTAGGTTCAAAAATCACCCCAGGTGGGCAGTATGTAATTTTAAAGCAGGTGGGCTACGAGGGTTAAATGTTAAAATGATTTCCATTATTCTCTAGAGTCTAGGCAATAGCAAAGTCTACTCTAAAATACTCTTCAAATATTTCCGAAGGTGTGT
This sequence comes from Limonius californicus, assembly GCA_014611495.1. Lineage (NCBI taxonomy): Eukaryota > Metazoa > Arthropoda > Insecta > Coleoptera > Elateridae > Limonius > Limonius californicus. The sequence goes on along the minus strand of JABXWE010005995.1, from coordinate 19,623 downwards.
CGCACATTAGCTCGGCACCCCTAAACTATTCCTTGTCGCAGTTATACAATGGACTGAGGCTATGTTTTGTAGGAACAGATTTTTAAATGACCCCATAAAATAGTCTAATGGGGTCAAATTTTTGGGGACCAAATCAGGTAAAAAAATGTTTGCTGTATTGCATTGTACTGAATGTGTGTGATGTTTTTTTACATTACATACATAGTACAATTTATGGTTCGGTCCTTATATAATAATTGGATCGTTAATACATATATTTATTTTAACTGCTTAATTTTCAATTAGCGTTCTCTATGTAAATGGTTCATGGCATCCCAATCACCAGTGCAGTCTTCCATTATTTATTTGATTCATTCACAGTACTATTTCAGTTACGAAACATTAAATATTCGAGTAAACAGTTCTTGTATTAAGTAAGTTTGTAGTACAAAATATTGTTGGTTCTATTCACAATGTTATTTATAACGAGTTAAGGTTAATAGGCCAATGTAATAATAACAATACTACATACAAAATATTACCTTATGGAGAAATTGCAATATATGTTTTCAATATTCTTCTCATATTTTCAGTTTTCTTATATATATAGCTAACCTAATCTCTCAGATCTGACATTGTGAATGTAATAAAAACTGTATATAAGTCAATGTCATAATATATGACGTTAGAAAATTTTATTAGTATAGTAACCGAAATGCTTCATTACAAGGTTATAGAGCTTCTTTAACAATCTTAACATGTTCATGTTCTTTAAAGGTCATGTCTATAGGTATGAACATTTTTATTTTTTAAGTTCCTAGTCGATCCTAGAGAAGAATTGTCTTGAAAGCAGTTAACCGATTTTTTTTTGTATAAGTAATTTTGATATTAAATTCAACAATGTAAAGATAACAGTATACAACGGGTGTATTAGCCAATCATAAGCCAAATCAGTGAAAGAATATCTTGAAAAGAGTGTAGCTGTACAAATAAATATTTCTGGGCTCAAGCCAATGAGAATTTTCAGTATTGTTTTGGTGTCAGGCCTGTATGACACGGCACAGAATTGTGCATAAATTTTGTTCAAAGCGCTTTTACAAAATTCTGTGTCGTGTCATACAGCAACATTTTGTTAAAATTCTGTTCCGTGTAGGATACGTGTTTTGCAGAAATTTTGTACAAAATATTGTTCAAAATTTTGTACAAAATATGCCGTGTCATACAGACCTAATACGTGTTTTACAGAATTTTGTACAACATTCTGTGCCGTCTCATACAGGCCTTATATACAATTGGTTAATAATAATAATCTAACCTTATAGGCTCACTACACCTTAAGAAGCTCTTAATACGACCCTCATATTATCAAACACACTGTATAGAGTTATATGCCGATTCAAAATAAATATCAAAACTAAATATATAACTGAGAGTGCATAATATGCATTTTAAATATACAACTACAAGATAAATTACTTATAAAAAAAACTTTTAAAATTTAGTTAGTAGAAACAACTGCGCATAGCTATATTATATTTTTTGAAAATGTAAATACATACAAGGTGGTTAGTAATGATTGCTATAAAGATAACAAACGGATTTGGCCTAGTTTTTTTTATACTGTCAAGTTAATACACAATACTAAATAATTTCAGACAAATCCATATATTTATTATAGCTTCATAATAATGATTACAGATCACCCGGTATAATTTTTTTCTAAGTTGGATTTTATATACTTACAGTTACAGTTTTTATTAATTAGTATCGACTCCGTTCATGGGGATAGTCTACAATATCTAACTTTTCTATTTTAATGGTTTGTAATTTAGTTAAATCAGTAAAATTGTAATATTTTTAATGTTGAATCCAATGATGTAATCGAAGAAGAAATTTCAATATTTTTTAATGGGTATATTTTTTAAATCCTAAAGTATTAAACCACATACTCAAGAAATAACAGATGACCCAAGTTATAGAAGGGTTTTGTTTTAGTGTTTTTCTAGGTTATGTAATTTTAAAATATCGATTTAACTCGATAATTAAAAAAGTTCACATCGAATTCTGCATTAAAAATACAATTACCGTGATTTTACCGCATTAACATTTGAACAAATAACAGACTATTCTGGACTGTTCCATGAACAAACTGTACACCTGTTATGGTATGAAACACTATTTGTTTATGCTACACCAATTAACCGGATAATATAAAATTTAAAAACAAACCTGAAATCGTTGTCCACAATAGAATCGTATAAGGCCGAGGCCAAAGAAAAATCCCTACGGTTTCTTCCTCGATAAATACTCATGTTAACTGATTATGCATAAACTAAAATAATTGCGTGAGAATTAGTTTTCAAATTTAAAAATGTTCGTTACATCTGCTCGATGTAAACTAGTCTTCTATGCGTATACACAGCTGAGCGCTTACTGACCACATAAATAAAATGCAGCACATTTAATATTCTAAAAATGCACTTTCAATCCGACCTAGTCTCATCTTGTTGTACCGAATGTTTACTTTTTACTATAACTTTTGGAGGTTATGTCGGTTAATATGTCGGTCTGATTCTCGAATAGGACCGACGCGACGAGACGAACAGAGATAACAAGTATTTATGGATTGGGTTACGACGTGATGACTGCACTTGCACGATACGATGGGTATACTACGATAACACGATACGATTCATAGTAAATATAATAGTAATTCCAAGTACTGGCGGAAATGAGATAACTAACCATAATTTGATCCTTTTTTAGCACTGCTGTAATCTATAAATAATACACAGATAAATTACACACTCTATTCGTAAATAGTGTAAAGTTCAAGAATTGATTATAAATACATTATTTGTGGTTAATTAAATAAATTGTTGTATATGCATGGCTCCATAAACAGCTGGATTTATCAGTGTGCAGTAATCGTGTACAATATTAAAGACCTCAAAATGAACGTCATGGGTATATAACTTCTGACACAATTGAGCAAAGCTCACAAGTGCCTATCTATATAGCTAAAAATAAATGTAATAACAACTTCGACAAATTTATTCCATCCTGTATTTTTGAAAAAATGTTCTTGCTTAAATTATTATAATATATTATTCTAACAAAAATAAAATAATAATATCATTAGGGAAGATTGTTATAGTTACAGACGGCATGTCCTAACTTGATCCGTATATTAATTTCGACTATAAAATAAAATCTGTTTCGAAACTAGCACAAAAAAGGCCGTCAAAAAGTATATTCGAAGCTTTGTAATCAAATTTGTTGTAGATTATTGTAAAGGGTTTATTTATGTAAACCTTTAAATTTAATTTGATTTTTTGACAGGCGCTTAAAACTGGTTTTGAATCAAACAGGAAACAATAAAAGCTGTTTAAATAAATAAGAAATCACGAAAAAAAAGAAGATAACCGCAATTATCTGGCAAAAATTAACAGATAAAATGTAAAAACATGCTGCCCTAAAGTCAGGGCCGCCTTAGCAAGCTTGAGCGCCCTGGGTTAAAACAATTTGGCGCCTTACTCACATCAGATTGGCCAGTTATTAAATAATACATACAGCGTGCCAATATGGAAATGTACAATGTGCTTTGGAAGTACATTAGGTTTTTTGACCCCTTAGATTTCTTTGTATGGAGTCATTTAAAATCTGTTGTCTCCGAAACTCAGCTTGAGTCCATCGCACAACTGACACAGGGAGTTTGAAGCTATTCCGCGACAAACCTGCCAAAATGTCCGAAGAGAATTTGAGAGTAGAATTTTACTATTGCCTAGGGAATAATAAAAATCATTTTGAACATTTAAACTAATATCTTGAAATTTAAATTAAAATAATTGGTTGCGAACCTTTTGAGTAGGTACTATTTTTTATTTTTTCCGAAATGTGTCAGAAAAGAAATGTATACCCTTTTATTAGCATTTTGTACGAACAATGAGGTATATGAGGTATTTTTATATCACCAAATGGGTGTTAACATTTGGATTTTTTTCGTAGGGGTACCTAGAGCTTAAGGGGTTGAATGAGGAAGGTTACCTTATCAATTATGATGATCTATCATTTCTAATGTATCGTATTCTATGGATAGAATACTTACATTATTTAATTTACATTGTCATAACGATGTTCGTAGATCATTTTAATTTCGTTTCAAAGTGCAAAATAATCTTCCTACTACAATTGGTGCAAGCATAGGCAAATAAACACAATATGTAAGAAAAATCCGCATGAGAACGGATCTCCAGGACAGTGGACATCTCTGTTCGTGGAGAAATAAAGACGTATTTCGTGGTGTTTAACCGGCAAGAGCGACATCTTTAAATCTGCACCCACACCATTCAATAATATGAATACATACGGTCAGAGTTCTATGTGTTTATTTGCCTTGGCGCAAGCAATACTTAAATATAATTGTATGGCAGTTGTTATCTTGGGGAAAGTGTATACGATTTGTAACTCAATTATTGTTTAATTAAATATTTCTGTTTAATTTGGCCGACCTTTCACATGAGAGATTTTTGTGCCCAAAATTGGGAAAAATAGACATTTCAACATATTCGGTTCTCAAATGCCCTTGGATCAATGGTGGCCCTGGGTTATAGCCCATTTAGCCCAATTGATAAGGACGACCTGTCTAAAGTATCTATATATTATTTATTAAACCTGGCAATATATTACTTGTTTGCAACGTTTTCTACTGCAAACAGTAGTTTGTTGTGCTAGGGCTTTCTGAACAAATTTCCTAAAATGGAATGTTGGAAGACATTAAAAAAATGGTAATTATCGGAATTTACAGCAAAAAATATTCTCGGTTTAAGAACTAGAGCATAAACAAAATTTCCAACTTGTACCAAGATATACCACTTGATTTATCAACAATATGACATTGAGCATCATGCTGTTTTCCAAAGGATACAAAAATCGAATCAAAATCTTTAGCTAAGTATAATTCTGAAAATAATAAATCAAAGACAAAATTGTATTAAAATTTTTTATACACTAAATACTAAAAAACTGAAAGACCTGTAACTTCGTTATTTCTTATCTGTTTTAATAAAGGAAACACCAAATTAAATGGTTTAAAGTATGTATACTATAACTTGATATTATGATCTTTCTCAAAACTTTCGAAAACTTCTGAGGAACGATAGTCAACTTTTTTATTTCTTATTAGAAATACCATATACGGTCGCCACATTGCATTTTCAATCTATTAGGTAGAAAAAATTAGCTTTTCAAATTTGTACCTTTTATTCCAATAAATCCGTTGCGAAATTTCAAAATTAGTGCAAATAATTTATAAAATCGCAATTGCTTTGAAAGACAATTGACACAATAATTAAAGTGGCAAATTGTGATGCTAACTGTCATTAAAACTTCTTAAATGCTGCAAACATTTTATTTGTCTAACAGTAACGCGATAACAAGTTCAAAAACACCAGATAATTATTTAAATTGTTCAAAGTGCACGCCTTTATTAATAATGCAGAGGTTAGTCCTTAAATTCACTTCGTCCAGTCGATTTTGAAACGAAGATGTGCGATATTTTCCATTGGTGTTACAGACATAACATCTTTTACATTGTCCCACAGAAAATACAATCCATAGGCGTTAAGCATGGCGATTGTGGAGGCCAGCGAACAGGACCAAACGTGACAAGCCATGAATTTGGAAAACGTGCCTCCAAATAGTCTCGAACAACGCAGGCGGTATGACTACCTCCTTGATTTTGCTGATATATGTGTATGATTTTGAGGTGCTACTAATAGCTATTTGTCTAGCACAACTTCTAATTTTGTTTGCAAATAATTTATATGTCCCGGTCCATCTAAATGTCCATAGATTAAAAATTGACCGAGAATCGCATTATCTAAAAACCAGCTCATATGTTTAAAGAATATCGAACGTTCGCCCCTTCTTATTATTAGAATATTTATTTTACCTGTCAGTTTTGTTTTTCAAAGCATTCCCCTTTTATAAATTCTTTACACAAATTTTGAAATTGCTACAAATTCTTTGTTGGTTACGTATTTGAAAAGCTAATTTTTTTGTCTATCTTATGGTATGAAAATCCAATATGGCGACCATAAGAATCCATAATCGTCCTGACTATTCTGTGTGGGTTCGGAAATGCTGCGAAATGAAGGGGGTGGAATCCAAGAGATTTTTTCATCATTACCTTCAGCAATAATTGTATTATATTCGCAAACTCTACTTATTTAGATATTATTTACGTTTATTTTTCTTTAAATATTATTTTGTATGTCTAAATTTCGAGGTAAGACACTTTCTATTTCTTAGATATTTATTAGAAGAATCGTAGTTTCTTAATCTTCACAAATAAGTAATTTACATGAATGATTCAGTTAGCATAAAACTCTGAGTATTTTCACCAAATACCCTCCATACAAGGAGGTCAATTAATTATAAATATATAGCTTTTTATCTTTAGATTCTGTACAATTTGTACGTACAAACACATATGTTTAAGAAAACTAATAATCCATGGTGGCCAGAAACAATCACAATTACAATCAAAAATAACTAAGCAACAAGAAATAAGTTTAGAAATTAAAAGGGGAAAGTATGGATGGATGGATCATACATTGAGGAAGATAAAAGAATATCCATGCCGAAACGTTCTAGAATGGAAACCCTAGGGGAAAGGGGCCAGAGCCCAGTTGAAAGTAATAGCTGATGACAAGCAGAAGTAGAGAGTTTTGTCCCATTAGGAAAGAACGGGAATTATTATTATTATAGTTTCGAGGAAAACTCCAAAATAATATTTTGTATATAGAATTATTATTTATATTGTGAGAATAAAGTAGAATTTTGAAAAACCTTATATACCGTATAGCGGTATGTTCCAAGTATTTCAAAGTGTCCTACGAAATGCGTTACTATAGCAACCAGATTTTTCGAGCGGTACGAACAATGGAATCAGCTTTCTCTAAAATGATGTCACGTCCGCTGGGAATACAGTAGGGGTTTAGAAGCGCATCCCAACAATACCAAGACCATCACTCATCCACCGGCACTACTACAGAGAGGTCGATGGTATTCAAGTTGTGCATAATTTGTTTCTATTATTTTGTGTTGCCGTTGTTTCGTTTATCATTAAATCTTTTAATACACACACGGTGCATACTTATTTAGCGCAACAAACGCTATAACCGTTTCTTCTACTTCTTTTGTTGGTGCCTTATTTTTTACGAACGTTGACATTCTTATTTTATCAATCGCTTGTCTCCTGAATAATTGCACAGATACCATATTCCAACCACTGGCGTAGGTTTTGCAGCCACGAGTTCCATCTTCTTCCTGGTCCTCTTCTGCCATCGATCTTTCCCTTCAGAATAAGTTGCAGTATTCGATATTTATTGTTCATTCGAACATGTCCGAAGTACTCCGTTTTTCTTTTTTTCACTATTGTACTTCTTCCGTTTTCCCCATTCTTTTAGGTACTTCGTCGTTAGTTATATGTTCGATCCATGAGACGCGTAAAATTATTCAATATATCCACGTTTCGAATGCGTCGAGGTGTTTCATTAGAGTGTAGCAACGCATGCTGTGAAACTTTCACAGACCTTGGGCAAAACTACCGGATGTTGGACAAAAGGAAAGATCATCGACAGAACTACGGGATGTTGAACAAAAGGATTCCAAAAGTTGGTACGGCAATACTGCGTCCGGTACAATCAACATTTCTAAGAAGACGAGAGTAAAGTGCCCTCGCACCACGAGGGGCAACTTTTTTATAATCTCCCCACGGGATCCAACAGGGGCATTCCTCCGGTGTACTTACACGTGTTGGTAATTGGTATAGTAGTGATCGTTATTCTTTATTTTGTTTAGGTTTGTTTAATTTGTTATTTATTGTACTTACGTATAATAAACTGTTATTAAAATATTTCCTTCTTTTAGTGTGGTTTAAATAACCAAAAGGGTTTCTACTATGGTCCACGCTCCAAAGCCCCACAAGAAGATTGAAAGAATATAACATCTGACCATTTATATTTTCAGTTGCCGGCTTAGATCAAGGTCCCTAAGGGACCTTGGGCTTAGATTACATATCGTAGCTATACTACTACTGAATTTATAGAGTATTTTTTAAACGATTCACCTAAATAGTAGGTATGTGTAAAAGTTGGCAGTCGCAACGGTAGGTAAAATAGGTACCTACATGAATTTAGAGTATCTGCAATTTTTATATTATTCTTTTAGTTGTTTTCGTTTTCCCATATATTTTTTGTTTAACGTCTTTTTAATATAAACACTAATAATTTTTAAATAATCTTGATTGTAATGCTCACAATATTGCAAATAAATTTAGTTTATCTCGAGTTGTATTTTTGTAAATACAGATATGTTGTTCGTGATTTATTTTTTATTGGTGTTTATATTCCACTGAATTTTAGACTTTTCCATGATCGAATATATTTTATTGTGTTTTCTTAATATACAGCGCGGATTAACGAACTTGTTACAATCACTAATCAATTTCTGTCTGTACGTCTGGATGATTATGTATGCACAATAGGTACTTCTTTCTTTGTGTTTTATAAACCGTTGCCAAACTGGGCATATAAAAGTATAACAAATAAATTCCCACGAACATAGTAGTTCACACTTTAAATCAACTTTTAAATTATTGTTTACGTACTATTTAAGAAAATCGTATGAATAATTTTGTGGATATTACAACAACTTTAATATATTAATTCTCTAATTACATTGCGTAAGATCAAAGTCTAATTCTTATTAGTGCTTCCTGACCTTACTAATTGTAGTGTACTCTCATTCCTTCAAACACATCTTACTGTAGAAATAGTTAAGCTGTTAGTGAGTTATTAAAAGATTGAGATCTACTGATCTCATTTAGCTGTTATTGTTATGTACATGGAAAATTTTTATTTGTCAGAAATTGCTGTTTGTGAACATTTTGTCTAGACTCATTAATTATTTTTAAAACAATTATTATTAATGACGGCTCAGCATGATAATTGTGTAGATGTGGACATAAGCACCACCTTTTGAAAATGTTACTGGGTGCTTAACAGTGGCGTGCTCTGAATCGTAGTTTTCCTAGGCGGGGGGAAAATTCCCGAACCAACAAAATAAGTAACAAACAATAGGCTTAAGTACTGTTTACAGTACAAAATGAATAAATAAACAATACACTGAGAAATTGGAACAGTCTACTGGCGAACTTCTATCAAAAAGTGAGCGGAATACTTCGCCTTAATTTTTCCACTTCTAATAATTATCTCATCATATACGCAAATCATCATCATATACGTTTTTTAACAGTTGGGGTAAAGTGTTGTTCAAGAAGGCAAGATACAGTTCACCACTCAAACGATTTGGTAAAAATATCAGCTGGTCTTCCAAAATATCCAGTCAAAAATCCATACACAATTTTCCAATCCGGCTTGCAACCGTGGGATTTTAACGTTAAAAACCTTCTCTGGAATTTCTGTCGTTCGGATTCGACGTTAAACTGTAGGTCTGTGTTTCTACCTTAGCGCTGAGGAGAAACACGTGGCAGAGAAGAGATCGATGCCCAGCAGTGGGAGAAAAGGCTGTCAATGATGATTACCGACATTCTAAGGTTGAGTTTTATTTAAAGCTGGGACACTACAATAGTCTGAGGGTAGCATTTATTTGTAGCTCTGAATGATTAAGGTTATGGTTATGTGATTTTACAAACAATTTTTAGATTGCCCTAAGCGTTTTTCCGTTAAAGCTAATACAGTTCAGTACTACTAAGTAAAAGTAGTGTAACTTTTTAGTTATTTTCTTAGAAAAAGCGACATTTGGCGAAAATGAAACGGTAGTACTGGCTAGGCATTTTGTTACTATAGTTTTTCTTATAATAATCACAAATGTTTATCATTGTTTTCTGAGAAATTATTGTTGTAATTACACCATGTGCTAGCTTTGAATACGCTCCATAGGGAAGTTACATATGTTTATGGAATTCTTTAATTTCCTGCTCCCCAAGTTGAAAAGTTATCCGAAATAGGGTGTACACGAACAAATCGTAAATAATCCATACATTGCATCTCCTTTTTATTTTTTTATACAAAATTAAAGGATAAATAAAAAAATTGTGATGTAATTTTTTAATGTGGTATAGTAATAGTGCCGAAGTTGACACGCGAATGGCGTCGGCGTGGCGCAATGGACGAGGATCCGTTTTTTGAAGGGATCTTCGAATCCTACATCATGTAGGTATTATTTTTTCCTGATTTTTGTTTTGTGAAATCCTTTTATTTTGTAAATTCAACTTTTATTTACCCATTTACGCGCTATAATTCTTTAATTAGATATAGTTTTTCTAAGATACCAAAAATACATATATTTTCAGTGTATTAAGAGAATTATAAAAAAAAAATTGTAAGGGGTTGACAAATTTGAACTTCCGAAGTTCGCTTCACAAAACAGATTCTCAGCTTTTGTGCCATACCAATGCAATTTGCAAATCAGCTAGGTGCGATTAACACCACATTTAAAAAGATGTTAAAACTTATTATTTAATTTGGTAATTTGATGAAATCTATGTGTTCAAGCTTGTAATGTAGCAAGAATGTATTTCTTTATAAGGGTGCCGATGGTCGGTTTTATTTTACTTAAACATTATGCGAACAAGTTGTGTGACCCCGGCATCCCTTTGAGGACGCCGATGCCTGTCGAAAGCTTTTAGGGTTTATTGGTGCCAAATGTTGCGGCAGGATCTTCAGGGCATTCTTCCTTCAACCATGTACAAGGGCTGACCTGCCTACTGCGATTGCAGTTTCATGTGCATGTATTAAGTTGCAAATAAAGAAACATTTATAAATACAGTCCACTCATTATTGAAATCCTTTACAACAAACCACAACACTATGTAAAATTTACCACATATATTTTGTTTTGGATGCATATTTGAACTTGAGCAGAAAATTGAAGAATTCTAGAAATAGGACATGTATTTTCACAATGGAGCGTATACAGAGTCAACATAGTATATTGTGCGTGTCTATGTGTATTGTTTAAGCGAGACCTAGCATGCGTTTTTTCAAGCTACGCTACAATTATATATTTTAAAAAATTTAAATTTTGGAAATAAATATGTACTCGATACATTATGACGACAGCAAACCTTAATATCCAGAAAACTAAGGTTAAAAAATTTTGGAAATAAATATGTACTCGATACATTATGACGACAGCAAACCTTAATATCCAGAAAACTAAGGTTAAATTCATTTTTAAAACGGGAAATAGTATGTTTTTAAATTATTTACCAGATGTAATCCTCTCTTTGACATTTATATCAAGTTTAAAAATCTTTCTGTAGCAATTGGTATATAGTACATATTAGATGAATTATATAATGGGAAACAAAATGTTCAAAAAATAGAGTGTAGGTGTTTATCCACAATCAAATAAAATAAATTACAAAACAGAAGACAATATTTATTTACAAAGTTTTAGCATATATTAGTATCTATATTAAAATGATCATTTAGATTACAAATAATTAAAAAAAATAACATTTAAAATTAGGAAAAATAAAATTAATATCACAATTTCACATTTTATCAATAAATAGCAGTACGCCTAAATTAATTTAAATTATTTTTCATTTCTTATTTAAATGAATCCAAACTGGAGATGCCACTGATCCAATTTGAACCCTAGCGATGGAGACGGCTTCTTCAAATACATTGTCTACATTATAAAACTTGTATAAATCTTCTATTGCCTTATCTTCCATCTGTAAAGTAAATATTTATTATTAAACAAATGACAACAGTTTCCACTGACTGTTACACTTAGATCTCTGATACCAACTAGATTAATGGATTTTAAGAAAACAATGCCTTTTGGATGGATAATTTTCGCTGGGGCTAGCTGACCAACAGGAAATGTGATATGAACATTGACCCCGATGGGTTTTATTCATGGATATGGAAGCAAAACATAAACGATCATGATCAAAACACGTACTATCAAAATTAAATTTGTTCATGTAATACTCATGATGAATGTGAAATTTCAGCCTTCCGCAGTTAGAGAAACAACGGCATCAATCAATCTTACGACGACTTCACTCATGGTAAATATCATACGAGGGATAATTTTATCCTGGTGAAAAAGCTTTGAAGTACAAGTGTTGATATATTAAGAGATATAACACTTAGACGGAATTGTTCACTTTTAAATGAACATTCTATCACAGCTATTGATGTGAGGTCAGGACAGAGATTAAGGGGATTCTTATTAAAATACTAATTTAGGGTGCCTGTGACATAGATGTATAAATATAGACTCTATTTTTAACATACAGAAGACTATCTCCAATAGTAAGGATATTACAGGTGATCTCCGAAGTAGTAAAAATAAATCAGTTAAATGGGACAAAAATTGCCTACTTAGGATTGTACTGTAATCTTAACCATTTTATCCTCAAAATGTAATTCAACAAAGCTTGTTTGTTTGTTTATTTGTTGGGTACCTGTGCATTTTCTCAAACCAGTGTCCACTGAATCTACAGGGAAGTGAACTAACCACTAGACCGCCAAGGCTGGCACGAATAATTTATTACATAAGAGCGGAAAATTACTGTTGGCCAAACTTTTGAGAATACAGAACTTGTTTAGGAGTAGAAATACATAAAAAAGGAGAAGCTACTTTTTACGACTATTTGAAAAAACTATGTAACTACAGAGACAAACAAGAAAAACCCTTTTAGTTACAACACAATGAAGAGTACAATAAGAAAATAAAGATATCGACAATTGAAATATTGAACAATAGAAATATTATAAAAAAACAACTTTTACATTATTATAGAATCATATTTTCTAATATAAAATATACAAGAAACACTTTAAAAGTAATGACCTAAACCTTTATAGTTTTGAAAGGCGTTTAGTTGTTTATGTGACGTAAATTTTGTTTTCATGCCCTTTCGTTGATATTATTAAAATTGTTTGTCTTAGATGATTTCTGTAGTTTTTAGAAATTAATATATTAGCCCTTACAGTGCTGAATAGAAAAACGAGTCTTCTTATTGAGGTAAAAATCAGATATGTGCTGCATTTAAGTTTATATGTATTGAAATTTTCAATACAGTCCTTGTTTTGTTTAAGGTATCCTCAGTGTTCTAACCAGGAATGCAGTAAAAGTTTTCAGGTTTATTTGGAAACTAAGGGCTGTTGTATATTCCTATGGTGTAATGCGGGGGTGTTTTAGTAGTTGATAAGCTAGCCACAAGTTACTTTACTATGGTTCTGTCATTCTATTAAGTTTTATAATAAAGCGCTAAAATGAATATGTAAATTCCGCCAGGTCTGAAGTGCCCACTGTGATTCGCTTCTCTCATGCAAAAAAAACTACCGTCAAATATGCGAGGTTCAGACATCATGAGTGAAGGAGAGGTCAGGCATTGGTGTAGTCGAACAAACGTGCACGATTGTGAATGAAGTGTGAGATCTGCTGTGAACAATGCTCTTGTGGAAAAAGTGAATAAAAAAATTCGTGAAGATTGACGTTTCACGATTTCAGAAACGTCGCAAATTTTCCTCAAATTTCACGTATGTACTGCACAAGATTGTCACGCACAGGCTACAGTACCACAAATGTTGAAACCACGTAACAATCAATGCGTTGGAAGCATGTGAGTTTTTAAAAACTAAAAAATTATGCAAACGTTCGAGAGTGTAAAGCTTATGGCTACTGTTTTTTGGGACAGGACCGGCATATTGTTGGTTGATTTCCTGGAACTTGGTGCGACAATTAATGCAGACGCATATGGTGAAACCTTAAGAAAGTTGAGAAGGGTGATTAACAACAGAAGATAAGAATTGCCGACCTCTGAAGTAGTGCTTTTGGACAATAACAACCGACCGCATGTGGCAGATCGCACTGTGCAGCTCACTGGGCAATTCTTTTGAGCAAAACAAAACGACAGTACAAAATTGGTTTTTATGACAGGCTTCATGCACTTCTATGATGAAGGTATTCAAAATCTTGTACCACAATACAATAAGTGTTTAAATTCGAATAGTGACTATGTATATAGAGAAATAGTTTAGGAGTTTATTATTATTCAGTATAATACACTTTTTTTTCAACTTTTCATTTTTGCTTTAGGGCCGATCAGCCGTTAATTTCCAAACACACCTCTTATAAATAGTTAGCAAAAATAAATATGACAACCAACACAACATTGTAAAGAAAAAAGTGAGTTGTCTAATAATTTCTGATTTTGGTTTGGTTACATAGAAAGAGCTGCCAAAAAGAAAGGCTTCGATCCTACGATTACCAAATGGATTAAAACCATGCTGGAAAGTCGAGAGATCACAGCCAAATTAGCAGGAGAAGAAATTACCATAACGGCAGCTACAGGCTGCCCCCAAGGAGGGGTATTGTCACCTCTTTTGTGGTCTGTGGTGGTTGATGACCTGCTCAACGTGTTATGACGACACGACTTCGAGGGTATGCGGATGACCTAGTAATCATAGTACGTGGAAAATTTGACACAACTGTTTCACAACATATGCAGATGGTTCTCGATACTATTAACAGATGGTGTCGAAGTCAAAGCCTAAGCATAAATCCAAAGAAAACGGTCATTATCCCCTTTACTAAGCGAAGGAAGCTAAATCTAAAAGCCCCCACGCTAGACGGAACGACCATTGACTTCAGTAATGAAGTCAAATACCTTGGAGTGACACTGGACCAATGGTTAACGTGGAACTCACACATCAGAAAACTCCAAAAGAAGGCAGTGATAGCAACTCAAACATGCCGCAGGCTTCTTGGAAGAAACTGGGGTCTAAAGCCACAGCTGATCTGCTGGTCATACGTGACAATTATAAGACTCATGATCACCTATGCATCGCTTGTATGGTGGCCAAAAACAACACAAGTTACTACTGCGTCACAACTAGAGAAGATACAACGTCTCGCCTGTCTGAGTATCACAGGAGCCACGAGCACCTGCCCAACTGCAGCAATGGAAGCCATGTTAGGTATAACGCCCCTACACTTACAGGTGCAAAAGGAGGCGATGCTACATGCGCTGACGCTCGCAAGGATCAACCATTTTAAATCAGGGGACCTAACAGGCCACTTAGAAATTCTAAACCTCGCCCATTTAGAGCGAACGGCGTATACCGTATCAGACGCTATGCAAATAACAAACAATTTTGACCAACCCTTCAAAGTCAACATTCCGGACCGAGAAACATGGTCAACAGGAGCGCCTCCATTTAAAAGAGGATCGCTCCAATGGTACACGGATGGGTCAAAGATGGGGGAAGGAGGCACTGGCGCGGGCGTATACGGCCCTGGCTGCCGCATCTATGAAGCCCTTGGAACCAGAACTACCATCTTCCAAGCTGAGGTTTATGCCATAAACCTCTGCACTAGAATAAACCTCAGGAAAGGTTATAAAGGTGCAACAATCGATATTCTAACAGACAGCCAAGCAGCAATAAAGGCTCTGAAAGCCTATAGCTGTGAATCCAAGCTTGTCTGGGAATGCCTAGGCAACCTCAAGCAACTGGCCAGAAAAAACCACGTAACTCTATGGTGGGTTCCAGGGCACGAGGGTATACCAGGCAATGAAAAAGCCGATGAACTCGCAAAAAGAGGTGCAACAACGGCATACACTGGACCTGAACCTTGTTGTGGAATACAGAAAAGCCACATTAAGCACGAGGTCAGCCTATGGGAGGAACAAATGAAATCCTCGTACTGGGAAAACACACCAGGACAACGTCAGGCAAAACAGTTTATAACCATTTCGCAAAACAAAGCAAGGAACGCTTTATCTCTCAGCAAGAAGGAGCTGCAGACCATCACTGGTCTTTTCACAGGCCACACTCCACTAAAATACCATCTATTTAAGATTGGTAAGGCTGAGGACCAAATATGCCGCCTATGCAATGAGACAGCAGTCGATGCAGACACAACATTCTCGGGAAAGAGACTAGCACATCTACCGAAATAAGAGACTTAAATCTCAGAGGCATCCTCAGGTTTTTCAATAGCCTTCAACTTCTCTAACAAAGGCAAGGGCTTGGAAGTTACAATAGAACCATTAAGGGTCACAGTGACGAAAGGCATGCCAAAGCCCCAAACAAATAATAATAAAAAATAATAATTGGTTACTATACAGAGTGGGTGTGGTGGTAGCTCAGTTGGTAGAGCGTTCGCTTTCTGAATAAAACGTCGATTCTGGCTTGGGTTCGAAACCTAAGCAGAACTATGCAGATTTATAAAAATCTTGTCTGCAACCCACCATACACAATATCCCAATCCGACTTGCAACCGTGGAATCTTAATGCTAAAAGCCTTTTCTGGAATTTCTGTCCTGCGGATTTGACGTTAAATTGTAGGTCCCCCGTGTTTCTACCTTAGCGCTGAGGAGAAGCACGTGGCAGAGAAGAGGCCGATGCCCAGCAGTGGGACGGAAAGGCTGTTGATGATGATGATGATACAGAGTGTTAATGAATTGCAGCGACAAAGTTCTAGTGCTTAAAGCATACATGAAAACAAACAGTTTTTGTTAATAAATGTATGGTCAAAAGTGTTCCTTTGTGGGTTAGAGCTTCTCAAAGATTCTTTAAGAAGCGCCTAAATGTAGGCAACTCAATTTACTACCTACTATTTGTTTCCATAACTACGGAAATTAATACAGGATAAATAAAGCCCTCTTTCCCACTTTTCAAATTCAAATTAAATTTAAAATAAAAATAAACACAAACATACGAAACACCCTGTATATAAAATTGTTAGTTCGTGTGGTACCTAGTAAAATATCAACACCTAAAAAGTTTTCAGATATGCTTAACACGTTGACTGCCACGGCAATTTTCAGAAATCTGGCCTAAAATGACAATTTGATTTAATCACATTATATTATTAAAAACTCTAATTCTAGTGCATAGTTATCATAAAAAAGCATAAAAAATGTGTTTTTTTTAAAAAAAAAGGTCTTACGAATTATCTCGTAGTTGGCTTCTGTAACAGAAATCTCTTCGCGGAAGCCAACTACGAGTTAATTCGCACGCAGACACGCACAGACAAGCTTCGACCTGTCGCTTCTCTAAAGCTGAATCATAGATACGCGTCCATATTCGTCAGTAGTATCTCAGAAATTGTCGAGTGCATCACATTTACGTCTTTCTTGAGTGTTTTGTTTTATAATTATTGTTATAATTAAATTATCAAGAACCTAATATGGATAAGAAAAGACCACTGACTCAAAATGAAATTGAGTACTACGCAAATCTAAGTGATTCAGAATTTGACGGGATTTTTGGCGAGGATGGTAACGACAGTAGCGATTATGAACCTTCTGAGAATTCAAGTGATAGTGAAGATGAAGTCGTCTCCGAACCTGAAGTTGATCCCAAATCTGAAGATAACGACGATGATTCCCAAGCAACAACATCAAATGCGAATGATAATTTGTGGACAGAAATTCAACAAAATCCTGAATTATTTATTTTCCAAGAAAATGTTGGTATGAAATTGGATACGACAAATTTTACAGTACAAACGCTGGTGGACTTATTTTTTTCGGATGAATTTCTTGCATTACTGGTGGAACAAGCTAATTTATATGCTGCGCAAGAAATTGAAAAACGCAAAGCAATAAAAAAATCTAATAGGTTATCAAAGTGGCAAGACGTCAGTGCTGCAGAGATGAAAGTTTTTATTGGACTTTTATTGCAAATGGGATGGATACAAGGTGAGACCAATACTAAATCATTTCAATAATATTATGCGGGAAAACTATGTACCAGATAAAAATATTTGTATTGACGAATCCATGATGCTATGGCGGGGAAGATTGCTTTTCCGCCAATACATAAAAAATAAAAAACACAAATATGGTATCAAACTGTATGAACTATGTGAGTCCAACGGTCTTGTAATGAAAATAAAGATTTACAGCAGAAAATCTGAGGAAACTGACAATAATGTAGGTCACACTACTGACGTTGTTTTACATTTACTTGAGGACTATCTCGATAAAGGATACACGGTTTACATGGATAATTTTTATAATTCTGTTACTCTTACAAAACTGCTAAATACATGAAAAACTTATGTGTGTGGAACCCTACGAAATAACAGAAAAGGAAACCCCAGAGATGTGGTAAATCGTAAACTGAAAAAAGGGGAGTGTATTTGGCAGCAAAATGGTCCTGTTACTGTATGCAAATGGAAAGACAAACGAGATGTCCTTAGCATTTCAAACATGCATGCTGTTGAAATGGTAGAGGTGCCCAATCGCAATGGAAAAATTTCTATGAAACCGAATATAATTCGAGATTACAATAATGGAATGTCTGGCATTGACCGATCAGATCAAATGCTTTCGTACTACTCATCTCTAAGAAAGACTATTAGATGCCCAAAAAGGTTTTATTACATATTATAGAGATATATATATACACAATGCTCACAAAATTATTCAAAAAGTAACTTCTTCTAAAATAAAATTGATAAAGTTCAGAGAAGAATTCGTTGTCGCGTTGATTGGAGAAGAGATTCAACCAGTTTCGAAAAAAATTAAATTGCAAGAGCTCCATTATTTAGAGAGTCTACCACCTACCGAAAAAAAACAGCGTCCGGCAAAGCCATGTCGTATATGTACCCAAGCAAAAAAACGCCGAGTAACGCGTTATTTCTGTCCAGTCTGTAAAGAGAAGCCAGCCCTTTGTGTGGAAGATTGTTTTAAGAAGTTCCACAAACAATAAAATATTATTTTATTCCTTGAATTTGAACTAATTTTTATAATTATATTTTTTGTTCGTTTTTTTAATAAATTTTCTGTTCATGCAAGCCAGCATTGATTTTTTGTTCTTTTCTCAGAAGCCATCTATCGATAGTAGCACTGATATATTACGAGTTTAATCGTAGCTGCACAAAAATGGCAAGTAAACACAGGACGAGATAACTCGTAGTTGGCGTCCTAGAAAAGAACACAATCTACGAGTTATCTCGTAGTTGGCAGTCAACGTGTTAACTTGTAGAACCTACAATTCTTTACAAATTGGTTTTTTAAAATTGAAAGCAATAGGAAAGCTATGCAGACTTGAGACAATCAACCAATTTCACTTTTTTTTATTATTAACAAGTAGGCTAAGATCCCAGTGGTATAGTGCTGAATTCAACACACCCTGTATCACCACCTAACATTACTGATAAATTGTCAACTATTTACCTGAGTATACACCAACAGTTTCGTTTTCATTTTTACAAAATTTTCCTTTTGTCTCTTTTCATCTGTTATGATAGAATCCATAGTTGCTGGTACATTTGGTGAACCTATTGGACTAATATTTGAAATTTCTGGACATATTTTCCAGGGATTTTTAGGACTCTCTGGAAATTGTATGCTTACTTCACTTTACATTTGACTTTCTTGTTATTACCTGATAATATTGGACTAGAAACTTCTAATGCATTTAAACTACTTTCTGATGAAAGACGTTTCCTTTGTTTTTGTGACAGTTTTGTAATTTTATGTTTCATATCAAATCTTTCAGTTTTATTGGGTGACCTTGAATAAGGTCCAAATGAATGACTGCTTTCCAGATCCGGAAAATCAGTTGGAGAAAT
>JABXWE010005994.1:0-14041 GCA_014611495.1 Limonius californicus | reverse complement strand
GAGTGACTGCTTCAAGCGGACAGAAATAGATTAGTGCAGTGGTGGTGATTTGGCGAGAAGCCGTGTCGCCACGCTATGACTCATTGTCTTGCTATGCAGTGGACAGTACAGCTCCATCAAGCACTCATCCGCATGACTACTGAGCTGCACTTTTCAGTACAATATCCGTTGCTGATAATTACTGCCGTCAATCACCTCAAATATTCGATAATTAAAGTTAAACGACTTTTCTACTATTTGTGACGGAACACCTTACTTTTACCCCCTCCATATCTCCGAAACTATTAGACGCAGCAAAAAATGTATATGGCAAATTTTGTTGGAAATTTAACGTACTTTAAAAGTTTATAGGATACAATAAGCTCTAAACTGAAGGGTTTTCGAGATATTTGCAAAAAACTTAGAAAACGTACTGTTTTGACACCTCCTCCCCACCCCCCTCCCAAACCCGACGCTCTGGCGGCGGAGACTTTTTACCACATTTAGAGCAAAGGGTAGTGAACAGTTTGTGACAGTCAGACTTTAGTTTTTTTTGATTCCCGGGTTTGGGCATTTTTTGGTCTAATTTTACTGTACTAGTGGTAGTGACCCCAAATAAATTTTAACAAATTACTGTTTGTCTACAACTGCGTCTAAAGGATAACTGAGGTAGGAGCACGTGTAAGTCTGGCCAGTTTGAAGGTAGATGGGGTGGCCAGCTGATAAGTTGTACGATACGTAAATTATACCAGAAATTAATAGTACCGGGGGTCACCAGAATCCCACATCACTAGTTAAGGATTAATGGATTCAATGCGGCATTAATACCGTGTATACCCTCCTGTACTCCTAATTACCGCATTCATGCACCTTGGAATGCTGGAGATTAGATTTTCAATAATTTCCTGGGTAGTATTCTCCCATTCCGCAATTACTGTATAAACCAATTCATTGTGGTTGGCAGGTAGGGACCTTTTTTCAAGAGCGTCCCATAGATGTTCAATGGCATTTAAATCGGAACTATTAGGTGGCCAATTCATTAATGGAATATCAACTGCATTCAAGTCGTCGATAACCTGTCTAGCCACGGGGACGAGCATTATCTTGTATGAATATAAAACTGGGTACCACAAAAGGAGCAAATGGCATTACATCTTCAATTTCAATGTTTTCCAGATAATAATCCACATTCATAGACCTTGCACGTATAGGGACCAACTCTGTGGGACCATTGAAGTAGATTCCCCCACAAAACATTACAGAGCCACCATCAAACGGGAGCCTTGGAGAGATATTGCAACTTTCAAATTTCTCTCCTTGTCTCCTCTAGACACGCTTACGTCCATCAGGAGATATGAGGCCAACCCTCGTTTCGCCTGAGAATAATACCTTTTTCCAATCATTAACAGCCCAGTGTTGATGATTTCTGGCAAAACGTAATCTTTGAATTTTGTGCTCTCTGGGAGTAATGGTTTCTTTGTCGGTTTTCTGCTGTTTAATCCAGCTTCATTTAAATGTCATTTGACTGTTTGAGACGATATCACAAGATTGCCTACAGCTACAATCTTATTTTTTAGTACAGTACTAGTGATTTTCCTGTTTCTTAGAACGGATTGCTTAAGAAAACGCTCATCCCTTCGATTGGTACATTGTTTTTGTCCTTGCCCTGGCCTTCGAATGTGAGATCCTGTCTCGTTAAATCGTGTAACCATGCGACTTATGCTGGAATGATTTCTTCCTATCACATTAGCAACATAACACATCGAGTATCCCTCATCCAACAAAGTTGATGCTCTTACTGCTTCCTCTACTGATAAATTTCTTGGGCGAATCATTTTTCATGTTTAAAGCACTTGTAACTGATACAATCGATAACCAAAAAAATTGATGGCTAAAAATAACTTGTCTTAATAAACAGTTTCCCAACAGATTTTAAATCAATTTTTGGTAAAAGTGACTTTAACTGACGATCGTCATCTTAAAACAAAACATTTCTTGATAGCATTTGTTTGAAATGTGAGAGGAGGTCCGCTACTTGCAAGACAATTAGTAAATTGAAACTTATCATTATTTTGGAATTAAAAAAAATATAATAGTGGTGCGTTAATTTTGTCAAGGGGTTTATGTATGACGCCAAAATTTGAATTATTTTAAGGTAGTTGTAAAAGAAAAACGGCATAAAAAAATAAAATTTAAATAATTTTATAGAAATGAATAAAATATGACTATACTGCTGCCGTGCAACATGCAAGTCACACTCTCTTGCTCTCATATTTTTTATATTTTTACTTTCTAGTACTGGTAGCATAGGAACGTATTTCGACCAGGATAACTTCCTATATTGAAATTTTGACAGAAATACTTGTTTTAAATTTAGACATTAAGAGACGTAGAAGATTAAAAATTCCTGTATGGATGAGCATGTGCGTGCACGTTTATGTATCAGCACGGGAGTCTATTTTGAAAAACCCGAACATTTTCTGAAGCTTGTTCGGAAAAGAATATTAAATCCGTTTTTCGGTAACATTTTTGCAGATAAATAAATCCTCAAAATTGCGTTTGCGAATTTTGTAGAACGTAGTAATTGAAATCACAGGCCGTTTTCCTGAAACCATTCGATTAAAAACTGGGGCGACTACGACTTTTTGAATATTTTGAATTTGAAGGCTAATGTTTATAAATCTGGAGATAAATTGGCACGTGCAAATTATAGTTTTAATAGATCATTGGCACATGCTACGATCATCTTAAAGTCTGGACTTTAATGACTTCAATTATATGTCGTTTTTTATCAAATTCATCACGTGTTGCTTCTTTCTGCCTTGTTGCGCACGTTTATGCCGCCTGGAATTATTTTTAACACTTTCCTTTCTCAAATATCAAAACTATTCGGTACAATTTTCCTCACAGTCCACCCTTCACTCGTATAAGTTATACTACTGATCTTGTATTTTTGCCCGCACCCGTCATTATTTTGTTCGTAGCCCTGCATCTTAGTCACCTATTTCTTTTGAATTCTTCATTGTTTCACCTCATGTATTTAGTCTATTTCTCAATTATTTTCAGCCCCATTTCTGTGCGGTCCAATCGAATCTAAGTACATATCTTTGAGTTTCCTCTTGTTTCTGGTTATCTTGCAACATAGTATTATTTACTACTGCAAACCATTGATGTCTTTTACGATATAATATTCCTGATCTTTTTAAGTTACTTCTTCTAACGATTTCTTCTAATCTCATATTAAAAGACAATGCCGAAATAGAGTTGCTTTGTCGTAGCCATTCTTTAACTTTGAGCGGTCCATTGTCATTCTCACCAGTTCTTTTCACCTTGCATTTCTCTTAGTATAAATAGTTGGTCGACAACAGGTTTTTTTCAGAAATTCACTCCATGCTTGTTACCAATCTATTCTTAATGCATGGTTTCATGCAGTATGATTATACGCTTTATCTAGTATTCTAGCATTCTAACATTCGGTTTTTATTTATTTTTTATATGGTGCATATTATTGCTTCTGTCCACATTTAGGCACCTTTCCCTCTGTTTACATTTGTACTCTTAGATTTGTTGTACCTTGTGTAGCTCTTCCGCCCGATATACTTAAATATTTCCGTTTGAATTGTATATTTCTCTGGGATTATGTTATTTTTTAGGATATTTATGATTTTTATTACCTATTAGTTGCGTCTTCTTCTTCGCTATAATCGCCCAATGTGGCTTACTGTTTCGTCTCATCATCATCATCATCATCAACAGCCTTTCGATCCCACTGCTGGGCATCGGTCTCTTCTCTGCCACGTGTTTCTCCTCAGCGCTAAGGTAGAAACACGGGGGACCTACAGTTTTAACGTCGAATCCGAACGACAGAAATTCCAGAGAAGGTTTTTAGCATTAAGATCCCCCGGTTGCAAGCCGAATTGGGAAATTGTGTGTGGTGGGTTGCAGACAGGATTTTTATAAATCTACTTAGTTCGGCTTAGGTTTCGAACCCAAGCCAGAATCGATGTTTTATCCAGAAAGCGAGCGCTCTGCCAACTGAGCTACCACCACACCTTTTTCGTCTACCTCCTTTAAATTCGTCCCCTCGTCCTTTGTATTTTACAGTTCTTCAAAATACACCGCCCATATCAGCATTATTTTATTTTGTTAACCTATCAATTTTCCATCTTTATCTTTGCTTACCTTACCTTACTAGGTGGTAAAAATTATTAGCTTCTTTGTTTCTAAAATCTGTCTTAATTCTCTCAATTATTATTGTTCTATAGTTCCTTTTCTTCTTAGCAGGTCTTTTAAACTTTCTTCGTAGCTGCTCGTACCAAATAATATTTGTTACCTTGTATACGTCTAAGACTGTTAATTCTGCTGTAGTTCTCACTGCAAGAGCTCTATCGCATTCTTCGTAGTACCATTCCTATTTTCTAGTCTTAGGCGTATTGCCTACTTCTTTTCCTGCGGAGGAGAACAGATTGTCTATTGTTTGCTATAATTTTGTGTTTTAGTTCTGTTTAAGTGTCTTTAAGTTCGTCTGTACTTTCTACGCATATTGCTATTGGTCGCTTGCTTATTGCAGATTTTCAATATATCTGCTCTACGGTTTCTTGGCTTTCCTTATACTTATGGTTACAGTTTGTCTTAGTTTTATTCCTACTATAAAGACGATGTGAGTCCGCGTCCGGCCCCGCAACAGGAAAGATGGAAGTGCCTTCGACTTAGTGGAGGGAGTTACGGGGTTAACGGCTGCATTTCGACACAGGTCGGGAGGACAATTTCACTGAATTGTCTTTAAAAAAAACACTCTGCTAATATTTTTAATCCAACACAAGTCGAGAATTATTCTGCCCCAGGCAAGAAAAAGAAAGCGGTACGGTATCTTAATTTTGCAGAGGCGCTGCCATAAAACTCAGACTCAAAACCACGTGCGTTCACCCTCCGACGTTTGGGCTGACTCTTGTCGTCGGCGCTGAGATCTTAACGAGCAACTGGGTCGAACGGAGGTCCCAAGTCGACTAGCGGAAAAACTAATGAATGTATCTGGCAGCTGGAATATTGCATCATAGTACGAAATATGTTGCAATTCTAGAACAAAATATTCTACGTGGCCATTCTGCGGACAAAAGATTCTAAAAACTGTTTTCGATCGGCACTAAAGACTAAACATACACGAACGCGTTCCCTTATGGAGTTCCAAAACAGTGCCCTCCCATAAATTAACCTTTGGAAATAATAAAATAGTAATCGACTTAGGAGCCGCAATTAAAATAAGACTTTAATTCAAATGAAGCGGCAAAATCAAACGAACATAACATTTCTTATTTTCTTAATGACACTTTCACAGTTTTATTTTATTAGAATGTGATATACAGTCACTTTTTGACTTACGACGGGGTTCGGTTCCGCAATTTCGGACGTAGTTCGAAATGGTCGTAAGTCGAATGCCATACAAAAACGACAGAAGCTTGCAAGATATATATATATATATATATATATGTATATAATATATATTTGACGAAAACTATAAAAAAATGATGCATTTTTATAAAAATTTTAAGAAATTTTTTCGGCGGAAGTGCGAATGGTCGTAAGTCGAGGTGGCCGTAACTCGAGAAGTGACTGTATTTCATTTATAGCCCGGTTTTCGCTTATAATCCTTGTACCTTAATAATTTATAATAATTCTTATATTTTAATTACATACTTTCAATTTTCACATTCCCGTCTCTTGTAAAATCGATGATGTCTATTATTTCCATTAGTAATTGCATGCTTGCTATATTTACCTATTGGGGGGGGGCTATGTACTTGTTCTCTACCTATTTTTTCTATGTAATCGCCCAATAGAATCTTAAGGTCGAATGTTAATATAAATTCTTGCTTTGTGTTTATCTGCGCTTTTTCCGTTGGGGTATGGGTATTAATCAAGGTTATTTTTTTGTATTTGCCTTGTACATTCTGCTCGATATTCGATTGTACATTTAGGGCTGCTTTCAATTGTTTTGACTAGGAAAGCTGTATGCAATATTCTGTTTTTCTTCCTTCCATTTTTGTCGCTGCCTAATTGTTTTGTTGTATGTAAAGCTACAATATCTCGATTATCATTTAATATTTCTTTATCATTCTTTTAGTTATTTTTGTTTCGGGTTTACTTCCTTTGCTCGCCTTTCCCCAATCGCTGTGTGTTATTCTGTTTGTCCTATATCCTACAGTTTCCAATTTTTATTACTGCTATTTTTTGGGTGACGTGTGTTACACTATTTTCTCTAATTCAAATTTCAATCCCTTCGCATATAATTCAAGAAAATCTTTCTACATCCCATCATTCACTTCTTTTTCTATTTTTACAATGTTTGGCAATGTTTTCCTGTACTTTTCTTTCTTCCACATCATATTTGATATACTTTTGCTTATTTCTTGACTTGCCTTTGGCCTTCATAACTTCCAGTTTCTCTTCTCACTTATCAACTTTTGCAGTTACGAAAGTTTTTGCATGTATTATCTGTGCTATATTTATTTTTTAGTTTAAGTCAGAACTCTGATTTTTTAGAATTAGCTCTATTCCTATTTTTGCAACAGTTTCATTGAACTGCATCCCTTTTACCACTGTATTCACATTCCTCTTATACGTTTTTATACAGCCTAGCTTATTTTCCAATGTCTTCACTCTTTTATGTAATTTGTTGGTTTCCTCCTTTAGTTCATTCATTGCTTTTCTATATGTCTGCTGTTCCTTTCTTATTCCTTTTACCTCTGTATCTAGTACATCATCTCTGCTAATTCGTTAATTTTGATCTGCTCGTTTGTTGGTGTTTTGACAATTTTCTTTCCAAAAAATTTATTCTCTTTACCGCCTATTTTCTTCAACTGATGGGCCTTCGCTATGGTAATTTGATTCCAGTGATTGCATATAGCTTGAGTCAGCTTGCACATTCATTTTCGGACATTCTACTATTGTTGTACTAGCTTTGGATCTAGTACTTCTGTGTCTTCGTTGCATTATATCGCAAATTCTTGAAGGTTATTATATCGGCAGCTGACCACACCTGTGCCCTTTCCTACGTTTCGCACTAAACTACATTACTACACAATAAATATAACTAATTCATAATAAATTCCGGTGTACAGCTACATCGTTTACACAACAACAGTATTTTGTACCATTTGATTCTCTCTATACAGATTATTATTAACCAATATTGTGAATACAAATTATCTGTTATGATATTCCGCACCGAATAATTGAATCTGGTGGTTCTACCAATTATACGATTGTACTTTTAGAAATCCAAAGCTAGTCTTAGATAATCCAAACCGGTATTAAGGTAAGAACGCCGTAGGTATTTTCCTTGTTCAAATACGTAAACATATTATAGAGTCAATTACAATTTGACGTCTTACTAACAATGGAAACTACAAAAACTTTAACGTAAAACAAAATCATATATAACATAATTCACTTAATATTCGTGGGTCCACTACAAGAAATAGTAAAAGACTATTGTTAAACTTCAAGTTTTTATATATCAACTTATAATTAGAGAAATGTTGGTTCGCGAAATTTATTTAGTATCTGGACACAATAGAGCTAAAATTATAAATTCAGATCTAATAGCTTGCACATTTTGTCTTTACTACTAGATACTATTAAACATTTACAAGGAAGAATATATTGAAAGAGACATTTAAACTGACATTGAGCAGTGGCGATGTCTTAACAAAAACTTTTCCTTTCGGCAAATCTCTTAAATCCCTTGCGTCCCTTAAGCCTAAGCTGCTGGATTTGTCATGTGAAACTAAATTATATAAAGCCAAAAGCGATGTTCTTCATTCACAATTGCATTATTGACCTAGAATTCGCAATAGAATTGTATAAAGCTACTTGTTGAATGATTCGGTAATTATCTTTCATTCCAAAACAGACGCTTAAGTTGAACATCTTGCAGTAACACACTTGCCTCGTATGCAACAGTCGCAGTTCTTGTCCTTTGTATTCGCGAGTATCGAAATTCTCATTCGCAGCTCGATCCGACTATACAAATTCTCTTTAGTATAACTTAGCAAACGCAATAAAAACTTTGTATGCATGGATGGTACAAACCTATTATATTTGAATATGGAAATGAGGCTGCAAGTTTTCGTTTTTATTTAGCACATTCGCAAACTTAATTTTACAAGTTCCTTTCTTTTCCTGTTCCGAGCGAACTGCACGTGTCTAACTGACACGGTTTTCCCGAAACGCCCCGAAAATTTGTATATAAAATTTTCCAGTAGTTCAAAACGTAAGCGTTGTTTAGCTTGCGAGGTCATGTCGGTGCTATTTGACCTAGCCCTATAAAAGACAGCTACTACGGCACCCTCAAGTGGCATGGCCACAATGCCGAGAGAAGATATCCACAGCTCGCTTTTAGGGGCTAAAAGCCCTGGGAGTATTCCCTAATTTCAAACTTACCGACAAGCAGGCGCAATGGCGATCGAAACTTCCGCCTTTTGGTTTTAATACGTTTAAGCAGATTGCGATCCCTTTGTTATATCGAGACAAAATCGAAGGCAAACATGATGGGGCATTTAAATAACTTTACATTTTGGGAAGAACGGTTAAGATAAAAAAGTAATAATAATAAGGGTGAACTTGATTGAAATTAGACTATTAAGTGTAGTCACGGGAATATCACGATAAAGACAAAGCTCGTAATGTTTTACGAAGGTTCAGCAGTTAATAGTGTAGTAACGTTAAGAAAGATCATTCAGTGATAACCAATTTTCCAAAAGTGAGCTCTTCAATTTATTTTTTATGTGGCTGTTTAATATTTTAACCAGCAGAAATAAATCAATAGAATGTATTTCCAAAATTGAGTAACTGCTGAAACTTCATTAACATTTACTTTTATTTTGTATACAGGGTGATTCTAAACATATGTGAAAAACTTTAAGCACGTATAGCTTAGGTTATTTGAGATCCAAATTACCTACAAATACCTTTTTTTTAAATTTGGCACCGTTACAGAGATATGAACTATTTTACATCAATTTACTAAAATGAAAATAAATTTTTTATTTCTTGTCTGATTTTGATAAACTTTATTGCGTTAGAAAGAATACCGTCCAAGCTTAATTTTCAGTTGAGAAAACTATACAGTTGACCGTGAAAAGTGAATGAAATATGAACCAGAAGTGAAAAATGCGGTTTAAATATTTGTTACTTAGGGGGAACACTTAGCCGAAGATCAATTCGGATTGCGAAGGAACAAAGGCACATGAGCAGCAATATTAAGTCTACGAAACATTATAGGGAAAAGCTTCCAAACAGACAAGAAGTGTATATTGCCTTTGCCGATCTACTAAAGGCCTTCGACAACGTAAACTGGAATACATGAATTAAAATTACAAAGTACTGGCTTGGGTTGTTTCGTGATTATTGTGGTGCTGATGGTAGCAAGTACAGGACTATAGTCTGAAGGTAGGTCACAGCTAGGAGAAACATCTACATAATTTCTTGAAATGCCAGCAGCTATGTAAAAATCGAATAGATCCGGAATCTTGTTTACATCGGTTGGCCAGTACGTTGCAGTGCCCGTTGAGATATGTATTTACATTATTGTTGTCTGTTATGAGTTTATGAAGTTGTCTCCCCCTCATCTGGAGTCAGTCTGGTCAGTCTAGAGCCCCATCTCGTGTGTTTAGAGTTAAAATCGCCACTAACTAGAAATTTCTGACCGAGTGAATTGAAGAAGGGTTGTAATATGTCCTTGGTTAGTTTATGTTTTGCAGGACAATATACAGCAGCTGTCGTGAGTGGACTAGGAAGCTTACTGACTTCGATAACTGAAGCTTGTAAGAAGGGTTCTTCGTACTTCGGTAGTTCACGATGTACAATTGTGTCACGAATAACAATGCCGCACTACCATGGGCTGTGTTGTCTGGATGTTCAGTGTGAGAAATGTGATAATGAGGTATTTTTAAGAACGTGAAAAATGAGTTTCAGATATGAGTAACATATCAATATTATTCATTTTAAGAAATACTTCCACTTCTTATTTTTTGTCTTGAGGACAAGCCAATGTATTGGCTTGTAGGCCGAAATTCACAACTGCCACTAGAAAACAAACTATTGATCTATAAAATCTTTATAAGACCTATATGGACCTAAGGCTGTGAATTATGGGGTTGCGCCAGCTACTCAAACATTAACATAATACAACAGTTCCAATCCAAGTCCTTGAGGAATATCTTTAACGCTCCCTGGTACGTATCAAACCGTACACTTGACACCGACTTCAACATACAATATGTGCGGGATATAATTAGACAGCGAGCTGCAAGCCACCTCGAAAGACTCCTGTACATACTGACGACATAATTACACCGCTAACGCAACAACCAACCATCCGAAGATTGAAATGCAAGTGGTCGTGGGACCTGCCAGAATAAAGACAAAACAACCCCCCCCCCATACCATCCTCAACATGAAGGAAAGGAAGATGGCACCACTGGGCGTTCATCTCTTCAAGACAGTACTCAGGACATACAATTAACTCATAGAATTTGTAATTAATTCCGATCGTTAATGCCAATTATTATTAAAAAAAAATCAATTCAAATATTAACGAACATCAAAATAGACTACAGGTGCCGGAAAAAATAAGAGAAATATCCAAACATCAAACAACACTTATAAAAATAAAAACAGTGACAGAGAAGCCAAAATTAAAAAGAGTCTCAGGCAAGGCTGCAATCTATCGTCATCTCCGTTTAATGTATATATACAGGGTGATTCCGGAGGAATGGGAAGTATTTTAAGGGTAGATTCAGGGTGTCAAAATAAGAAAAACAGACCCATAAGTTATAGTCCGAATGTCAACCATTCTTGAAATAAGTGCATTTGAAAAATTTTGTATTGTTTTTTATTTTATTCATGTTGAAAAGGAAGACTAACAAATAGGAATATTATAAACGGTAAATATTTAAAGAACATTTTCAAAAATACCACCCCTAACTTCAATGCACTTGTTTGCTCTTTTATTGATGGTGCGAATAGCACGCTTAATAGCGTTGCGATTATTTCATATTATAGCGCCCGCATCCATATGCGATGAAGTAATGCTTCACTTGTGTCTACTCTTGTGGCGTACACCAAAGACTTCATCCTCCCCCAAACAAAATAATCAAGTGGGTTTAGGTCCGGAGACCTTGCTGGCCAATTTATTGAACCTCCTCTACCAATCCAGCGTCGGGGAAAATGATTATTTAAATAATGTGGGGAGGGGCCCCATCATGTTGGAAGTACAGCCGTTGACGAACTTTTAGAGGAACATTCTCTAACATTTCTGCTAAATGATCTTCTAGGAAATGTAAATATCCGCCTCTAGTAAGACGTCTATACAACACAAACGGACCCACTAACTGTTCATTAATTATGCCGCACCAAATATTTATGCTGAATCGATGCTGAGAATTGCGTTCAAACGTAGCATAAGGGTTTTCTTCTGACCATATGTGTTCATTAGCAAAATTATTTACACCATCACGAGTGAATTGAGCGTCATCTCTGAATAAAATGTTATTATTTACTGTAGGATTTTGACAAATCCATTCACAAAATTGTAACCTTAGAACGTGATCGCCATCTTGAAGATGCTGAACGGGCTGGACATGGAAAGGCTTTAAACCATATTTCTTAAGCGTATTCAGAACACCTTTCTGTGATTTATTTACTTCATTAGCAATCCTCCTCGTGCTCACACTCGGGTTTTCTTCAATAATGTTGAGAATATTCTCTTCGGTTCGTATGTCAAAACCTTCTCTTTCACTATAAATTCTTGCGCTAGGAAAAACGCCAGTTTCCTGAACTCTGATGAACAATTTTTGGAAAAGTTTTCTATTAGGAAGTCTTCGGTTAGGAAATCGCCGTCGATACTCGTCAACTGCTTGAACCGAGTTTCCATCACAAAACCCATATCATATCCGCATATTCCCTATGGGTGAATATTTGAGGCATTTTAGGAATTCGTAACTAAAGCAGTTAATGTCAAACTGATTGACAACTAATTCTGACAAATCATTGAACATTTATTTGCACCTATCACGTACGTGATATGTAATTGATTTGTTAAAACAGGAAAAAAGTATTGGGTTTATTTCAAGAATGGTAGACATTTGGGCTATAACTTATGGGTCTATTTTTCTTATTGTGACCCCCTGAATCTACTCCTAAAATGGAAGAACATTACTAAAAACGTTAAAAAACAGCGACATTCGTGGATAGGACATTTAATTAGACACAACGAGTTTGTGACAAATATCATGGAAGGAGTAATAGCCGGAAAAAAGGTCAGGGGAAGGCCTAGACTGTAATATTTAAATCAAGCCATTAAAGACACAGGAACTGTAAGTTATGCAGCAATGAAAAGAATGGCTTGCAACAACATTAGATGGAAAGCTGGCAACCAATCTGCGGATTGAAGAGGAAATTAGGTTCATCATCATCATTGACAGCCTTTTCGTCCCATTGCTGGCCATCGGCCTCTTCTCTGCCACATGTTCCTCCTCAGCGCTAAGGTAGAAACACGGCGGCGGAGGAGCCTACAGTACCTAAAGTTTAAAATAAGAAATTAGTTTTCGTGTCAAGAAATTTGGTTAATGTACACTGGTCCACGCCACAATGAACATAAGTCTGCAACATTAGAACTGCAATAGTGAGAAGTAATGGATCAGCCAAGAATTGCTACAAATAATTTAAGAAGAGTAGCAACCAAGCTTTCATTAACTTAATCATTATCATTGCGTTGAAGTGGAATTCTAACAATTTATGCATTCCTGATTATATTTGAACATCCTCATACTATAAATGTAAATTACTGTATGCCTTTAGGGATATATCCGGCAAGCGTAAGTTAACGAGAAGATGGGAGCGTAAGCGGAAACGATTTAAAATCGTAGGCCCCTACTGTCTAGACAGTACTGTTACCCACAAACTCAGTCAAAATCACGAAAGCTCTTGGTATTTTCATTATCTTTAAGTTTTCTAAGAATAAGAATAATATTACAAGATGTGGTTGGAAACAACGTTGAACTCTGGGTATGCTTTATATTGAGTGTAAAGTTACGTGAAACTAAAATAATGCAAATAAACGTGGGAGTTGTAAAAAGGATTTGAAACTCCTAAGTAACTGATTTAGTTTTTCATTCATAAATCATTCCAAAGAATGTTATTTTATTTCGCAACTGTCTATCATGCCATTACATATTCTTTAATAAAATTCAACATACAATGCAGTAAATAAGCAGTACAAAATAACAATGTATTGGAAGATTATTTTTCTGCATGCTAAGCTTCCCTTCTCTATGTTGTTTCGAGAAATGAGGGTAATCCTCAGCATGTAATACTTCATACTGGTAATCCCACTCAAACCGGGAAATGAAGTCCATTGTAATAGGACAATAAATCAGATCTTACCTGAAAGCCGTGGTTTTATGTACTTGTTTCCAATACCCATTCACGATTTCATACGAATTATAAATTAAAAATTAAAAATAAAAACGCAAATATACTACCCCTTTTATTATGTGCACATTTTCAGTAAACTTTCGTATGGATAACATATACATACAATTCGATTATTCTATGATACTCGCAAATATGTACTACTTCTGGTGTAGAGTTGGGCAGATATGCCGTAAAGATAGTGCATATATATGCAATAATATATGCCACAAAAAGCCTTCAATATATACACGAATATGCAGTAACGTATTGAGATATGCACTTATGTATGCACTAAAAACAAATTTTATTTATATTAAATTACTAAAATTTGTGTATGGCATAATACAATAAGTTCTGGCGTTTATTTTAAATTGTAATTCATAAATTAAAGCAAGATTTGAATCAAAAATCCTGTCGTATATTGTTAAAAGAGAAATAATACAATTATCGTTCTTCAGTATTTTTAATTATAAACATATACAAAAAGAAACATACCCCCTACATCACACTAAAAACTGTTTTTGACAATTGAAACTAGATACACGAAATATAGAGAACATATAGGAGAAATATAAACAACAAATTA
>JABXWE010005993.1:0-18163 GCA_014611495.1 Limonius californicus | reverse complement strand
GATGTTGTGCGATATCGGGTTCCTCATTCCTTAACTCCAAAAAACGTTGACAAAACTCAATACGGCTTTGCTTATCACGATCAGTTAACTTCTGTACCACTGCTATTTTGTATGGATGAAACTTCATTTTGTGCAGCATTCGTCGGGTACTTGTTGCAGATAAATTTAACGCTGCCGCATGCCGTCGAACTGATCGAGTTGGGCTACGCAGAATTGACTGTCTCACCCGTTCCTCATTTTCAAGATTGCATGCAGAGCGAATCCTCCCGGTTGATTTTCTTCTCTCAACTAAACCATGATTTCGCCACTTCCTTACCCAATACGAAATAACAGTTCGAGCCGGTACATCACGAACATTAAAATGTTGACGAAATAAACGTTGAGTTTGAATAATTGAACTAAATTTAATAAAATTGTCAACACAAAATATGCGTTGCTGTATATTCCAACGCACCATTTTGACAACTGTCAAAATATCTCCAAAGCCTCCTCTTTCGATTGTTATCAGTAATTTAGCGATTAATAAAATATATTTTTTGTTATTTCCTATTAAAAATGAACAAATCATTTTGGCTCTCACTGTACATTTTAATTAGTGAATGGTTAACCTAAATTGATTTTGTATTTTGTAAAGATTGGTGATAATTTTTATTGAGATTTTGGGAAATAATTGTTAAATGGTCAACAGTATAAATAAATATTCTTTTATTGTTGGAAATTCAGTTAGAAAGGGGGAATAGTGTGGAAGTTTAAATCTTGATTAATAGAGAGCCGATATATTTCGGTAATTATACATCTGGGTATTTAATTCGCGAGGCCTCGAGGAATCTAAAAATACTTAGCGGGTTGATCGTGAATGCCATTAAAATTGGAAGCGAAATAAATGCTTCTTAGTCTGGATATCATTTCGCATTATTGCGTTCTTGATATATTAAGAATCTTGGTTTTTATTTATTTACCGGTAGATACTGCTAGCCATGATTGCTTAAATACTGTGTTATATATATATATATATATAAATATAAATATTTTGTTACTGGATACTTATTTTAATTTCAATTGGTTGTGTTACAACGATTGAATTGCGAATCTTCAGATAAATTGAAATTTGATAATTTATTGTTGTGTTTTATTGTGTCTTGGGTTAACATAATTTACTTTGTTGATAAATTGAGCAATTACCGAAGCAAGGTAAGTCCGACCTCCAGGAAGGTTCCTGTTTACCTCGTTTTATTTTCAAGGACGAAGGATATTTTAAACAGGTGGCGCTTAGGCTTATCAAACCCCTCTTCTTCGACTGTAGCTGGTCGACCCTTGTCCTTGATACCTGGACCTTGCATCGTAAATGGTATTTTCGGTTGTATTGCTTCTATGTAGGGTAACAGAATTGTCGCCGTCTATTCGAGTAGGCCTTACAAATTATCTTAAAAAATTTATGAAAAATTGAGAGATACGAAGGCAGTTCATTAAGTCCATGATAAATGAAAGAAGGCAATTGTTTTTTGACCAAAGCTCATTTTATTTTTCAACATTTTTCAACACCTTTCAGCTCGACACACTTAGTACAACGTTTTTCCAATTTCCCAATCCCTCCCAAAAAATAGGACTACGGCAACTCTTCAAAATATGCGTCTGTTGCAGCAATCACCTCATCGTTTGAGCCAAATCTTTTTCCGCCAAGCGATTTTTTCATATTCGGAAACTGCCAATAATCGGTGGGGGTCAAATCTGGCGAATATGGTGGATGCGGAAGCAATTCGTATCCTAACTCATGGAATTTAGCCATGGCTACTACACACGTATGCACAAGAGGATTGTCTTGTTGGAAAAGACTTTTTTCTTCGCCAAATGTGGTCGTTTTTTTCGTAAATCGGCCCAATAAGTCTGCATAATACTTCATAATACTTTCCGTTTATCGTTTTCCCCTTTTCAAGATAATCAATGTGGATTACACCGCGTACATCCCAAAAAACTGTCGCCATGACTTTGTTGGTCGATAAAACCGCCTTGGCCTTGTTTGGAGCCGGTTCACCATGACAAATCCGCTGTTTGGATTGTTCCTTGGTCTCCGGTGTATGGTGATGGACCCATGTTTCATCCACAGTTACGTATCGACGCAAAAACTCGGCACGATTACGATTAAACATCCCCAAACATTCCTTTGAGTCATTCGATTACGATTATGATCAATTGTAAGCAAACGAGGCACCCAACGCGCGGATAGCTTTTTCATGTCCAAATATTTCACCAAGATGTTATGTACTTGCCCGTTTGAAATGCCGACAACCACAGCAATCTCACGCACTTTAAGTCTCCGATCATCCAATATCATGCCATGACCAATTCTGATCTGGTGACCTCAAGTGGACGCCCCAGACGTTCTGCATCATTAGTAGGTACTTGTACGACCACAACGAAATTCAGCAAACGACATCTGAATCATTCCAAACGAAGGTGAACGAGTCCCCATAATGTTTGTTAAGCGATTTTTGGGTTTGCGTAATTGTTTTTCCTCGCAAAAAATAATGTTTTATCAACACACGAAATTCACTTTTTTCCATTTTTTTGAAAATTCACGAGGTTGTCTGCTTTCAAATGTTGTAAAAACTGAAGTATCTGACAGATCTGATATTACTTTCCAAATGTTGTATGAGAATTGCGATTAAGACGCCATCTATTACATTTATCATGGACTTAATGAACTACCCTCGTACACGCAATTTGTCAGTTTTGTGACGGTAGTTATGTCAGCCATGCAAGTAGAATGGCAAAACATTTATACAAATGCAAAAACTGCCCAGAAGAAATAAAAAATTTACTTAGAAGGGTAACAAAAGTAAGAAGGAAGCAACCTTACATACGTTTTTACAACAAAATGTAATTGAAGACATAAACCAGGTAAGATGAATACATGACACTTGACAATTCAAATTTCGAGGGAAGTATCTTTAATATCTAAACTGCCGGCCTCGGTGGTCTAGTGGTTAGCACATTTGCCTTTGGATCCGAAGGACGCGGGATCGAACCTGGCTAGGTCGGCAAGATTTTTCTAGCGGGGAAAAATCTGAAAATGAGCCTTCTGTCGGATAAAAAGTAAAGCCGTAGGTCCTGTGCAACTGAGATATGTGACACGTTAAAAATCACTACTAAGGTTAGAAATACCCCAAAATTCATAGTTAGGGTGTACAATGGGCCATATGGCCTAAGTGCAAAGAGATGCTTGGAAAATCGCGTCCTAGATCTCGCTCTTTCAAATCAATCAATCAATCAATCAAGATGAATAAGCTTCTGCCGTTTTAAAATGGCCACTTTGACACTTTGTTAACTCTTATTTTAGCCATTGACATCTACAGCGACAAGTAACACGATTATTACTCCAAATCCTTCAGGTATGATATACAGGGTGGACCATAAAGATATGCGATTTTAAAAATACAATTGCGAGATGGGGGAGCGCTGATTGAATGGTGGGGATTGGTAGTTAGGTCCTTGGAAATTCAGTCAAGTTGGACCGTTTCACGGGAGCGCATCGCGCGTTTTGCGTAAAAAATTTTTATATACATAGCGATTTTTGCATAATTGTTAAACGTTTATTTCGCGCCGAGTTCTAATTGCATGACTTAATCCGGTGTCCCAGTAAAAGTGTAATTAGGTCGTGGGTTAGAAAGTTTGAGGCTACAGGTTCTACACTCAATCAGAAGCCTCCGGGACGCCCAAGGTCGATAAGAACCGAGCAAGTCATGCAATAAACGAAGTTGGAACTTCTGTACGGCGAAATCCCAGATTATCAACTCGCAAGAGATCAGCTGCCCTCGCCGTCTCGCGAACATCTTTCCGGCGTATTTTGAAAAAAAAAACCTTCGTTTGCACCCTTATAAGATTCAACTAGTGCAATAATTGAAGTCTAATGACTTGCATTTACGGTGTGTTTTTGTTGCAACAATGTTGCAGTCGAAATTTCAACATTATATTTTCTGACGAAGCTCATTTTCATTTGAATGGGTGTCAATAAACAAAATTTCCGGTATTGGGCCCCGGAAAATCCTAAATGGAAACATCAAAAGCCTCTACATTCACCAAAAGTCACAGTTTGGGCGGCCGTTTCAGCCCACGGAATATTGGCCTCCATTTTTTGAGATGCGCGCGGCGTGGCGGTAACCGTCAATTCAAACCGGTACTTACAAATGTTACGGGATTTTTTCTTCCCACGAGTGCAAGCATTTGAAGACTCCAACAACAGGACATCGTTTCAACAAGACGGCGCGACATGCTACACGTCTAACGCATCTTTGGCTGTCTTAAACGAAATGTTTGCCGGTAAACTTATATCGCGTAGAGGGGATATTCCATGGCCTCCCAGGAGTCCTGACCTGACTCCTCCTGACTTTTTTCTCTGGGGATACTTGAAAAGTCGGGTTTACAGCAACAAACCAGCCACGATAGCCCAGTTGAAAGCCAATATTCGAACAGAAGTGGCTGCTATTCCACGCGCAATGTGCAAGGGAGTTTTCACAAATTTGAGGTCCAGATTTGAAGAGTGTTTGCGATGTGATGGTGTACACCTAAATTTTTTTTAACCCCCATTTTTATTTACAATCTGTCCTAGGACAATAAGTAAATGTAATAACAACAATAATACATTAATACAATGATGCATATGACGTAGGCAGTCTTCCAATAAATCGTGCCTCTAATTTTAAACATCTTATCCATTGATTTATTCTATTCACTTTCACATTTCAGTTAATATCGGTTGACTATATCTGATGGCTTGTACCTCTTGACCATAATGCGCAGTGTCTTTGCCTGGAATATCTCCAGGATTTCAATATTGGAGGCTGATGCGGAGCCCCACAGTTGAATGCCATCATTCCAAATTGGCTTTAGAGTGGCTTTATATAAGACAACTTTGTTTTCCAATCTGGATCGTGACCGTCGTCCTATGAGCCAATACATCGTTTTGAGTTTAAGTTCAGCTGTTTCTTTTTTGCTTCAATATGCCGTCTCCACGTCATCCTTCTGTCCATATGGATTCCTAGATATTTTGCTTTTGTGTGTGGTTATTTAGGGTTATTGGCGGTCAGCTGTCTCTTTTCGTTGTGAACGTCACATGTATTGATTTTTGTTCATTGACTTTTATTCTCCATGTTCGTAGACAGCTCTGAATTTTATTTATGTGACCCTGGAGAATAACTGATGCTCTTCCCTGGTCTTTATGCGACGCCATCACAGTCGTGTCATCCGCAAATGTTGCTATGGTTGTAGATGGTAGATCCGCTGTATAAAAGAGACACAAGACTGGCCCCAGAACGCTACCATGTGGAACACCGGACTGTATTGGTGACAGTTTTGTGCATCTTGTTGTTTTATGTAGAACTGTCTGTCACTTAAGTAAGATTTTAATAAATTGTATATGTTGTGCGGTTACTGTCGTTTAATTTTGTATAGCGGACCTGGGTGCCAAACCTTGTCGAAAGCCTGAGATACATCTAAAAACACCGCTGAACAGAAACACTTCTCTTCTAGGTCCAGATTTATTTGGCGCACTACTCTGTGTACCTGCTCTATCGTCCCATGCTGCTCCCTAAAACCGCACTGATGCTCTGGTATTAGTTGCTTTTGATGCAACACTGGAGTTATCCTTTTTAATATGAGTTTCTTGAATACCTTAGACATGACCGGCAGCAAACTAATTGGTCAATAGGAACTCACGTTTTCGGGGATTTTACCAGGTTGCGCTATCAGTATAATTTCCGCTACCTTCCATGGTAGTGGGAAGTATTTCAGTCTTAGTGCTGCATTAAATAGGGCAGTAATTGTTTTTGGCGATGTTTTTTGGCAGTTCTTTAGGGATTTTACCAGTTATGAGACCCCAGTTTGGCGCCTTTCTTTGATTGAGATTTTTGTTAATTACATATTTGACCTCCTTTACTTTGATCTTTTTTATTGGCAGCACTTTTTGAAGGGGAAGGTCAATATAATTGTTCTTCTTCTTCCTTTGGTGTTTCACTAGGATGTGGTGTAAATATCTTCTCTAGGTGCTCTGCAAAAGCTTGCGCATTTTTCTCGTTTGTTCTAGCCCATTCGCCGTTTTCTAGTCTTAGTAGTGGATTACGTTGTTACGTTACCTGGTGAAAACCGCCCAAAGCGACCGAAGCCGCAACAATCCGCTGGAAAGATCATGGCCAGTGTTTTTTGGGATGCACGTGGCGTAATATTCATCGACTATCTTGAGAAAGGAAGAACAATCACAGGAGAGTATTATACAGCATTATTGGACCGTTTGAAGGACGAAATTAAGAAACAAAGGCCGTATACGGCGAATATAAAAGTGCTATTTCACCAAGATAATGCACCGACTCAAACATCCATGAAAGCGATGGCAAAATTGAATTAATTTAAATACGAATTGCGCCACCACCCCCATATTCTCCAGATCTGGCCCCCAGCGAGTATTAATTGTTTGCTAATTTGAAGAGGTGACTCCAGGGGAAGAGATTTGCGTCAAATGAGGATGTCAAATGTGAAACTGATGCATATTTTGAAGCCCTTGACAAAACGTACTATATGAAAGGTATTCAAATATTAGCAGACTGTTGGAATAAGTGTATCGCTCTTGAAGGAAACCAAGTTGAAGAAAAAAACCGATTTAAAAAAAATTGTTTTCATTGCTAGTCCCGTGACTATTCACTCCATGTAGTATTGTACTAGACAATAATTATTGAAAAAGAGTATCAAATTGTTGTACCATGTTGCAGCCAATTTCAATTGCTATCACAAAAATAGAAGGAGATATGGGAAGTATGTTACAATGCCTTACGTATTTAATTCGTTACTGGAAATTCAAAAAGGAGTAAACATTGCAAGTATCTTTTACCAACACATGAAAAGAAAATTGTGCTGTAACGAAGTTCCCAGCCAGAACGCGTTTTTAAAAAGTTGTGCAGAAACTTTCCGCGTTGTTGTTTCATCGGAGAGGCGCTGGTGGAGCTGGAGTCGCAATCCGATGAGCAATCCCACTCTCTACCCGCTCAACACGACGCCAAAACGAGCAAGAACAGCCGGACCAGCCATATAAAAGCAATTCCCGAGGAAAATTCATTATCTTCGGAGCCGAAGCCTGGAGAAGGAAGTCCAGTCCGGAAACCAGTCCGGAAACCAGTCCAGAAACCAGTCCGGAAACCAATCCAGAAACCTGTCCGGAAACCAGTCCAGAACCCGAAACTTCGGAGCCGAACT
Organism: Limonius californicus; assembly: GCA_014611495.1. Classification (NCBI taxonomy): domain Eukaryota; kingdom Metazoa; phylum Arthropoda; class Insecta; order Coleoptera; family Elateridae; genus Limonius; species Limonius californicus. The sequence continues at coordinate 10,924 of JABXWE010005993.1, read as the reverse complement.
TAGGAGAAGGAAGTCCAGTCCGGTAACCAGTCCGGAAACCAGTCCAGAACCCGAAACTTCTGAGTCAAAGCCTGGAGAAGGAAGTCCAGCTCCAGAACCAGTCCAGAAACCAGTTCGGAAACCAGCCCAGTAACCGAGAACATTAATCGAATCCTTTAAATAAAACCCAGCCCACCGGAATACCTGAAAGTCCTAGGAATCCATTCAACACTGATTTAACCAGGGGGAACCCGCGTTCTTGAAAGGGTTGCCCTGTATTTACTTTCCGTTCAACACTGATTTAACCTGGGGAAGCCCGCGTTCTTGAAGTGTTGCCCCGTATTTAACTATCCATTCAACACTGATTTAACCTGGGGAAACCCGCGTTTTGACATGTGATCCTGTAATTAACTTTCTCCCGAGTATTTAAACGTATTTATACGTATTTTCACCTAACCTGGAAAAACACCGTATCGAGAAAAGTTTAATGAATTTACTACGTATATCGCGGTACCATTTCGTTAACCTGGGGCAACCCGTGCTCTCGTTTAGAACTCGCTTTAAGAATTCTAAAACAAACCGCAATTCCTGCGAACACCCGAACATTCAACAACACGCCGCGATAGACCGGCGAAAACAACTAAAGCCGTTCATTGCCCCGCCAAGATAATTCGCACCACTTATTTTATTCTAGTTATAGGTAACCTGAACGAATTTCATTTATTACTAGTTGACCGATGGCACGAGGTCAAGGAAGCTGTTAAATCCAGTTGCTGCGAGTAATTCCGGTTACCTTCCACTACAAGAATCAATGTTATGTAATTGTTTAGCCAGCGGTAAATTTTACTAATCGAGCCGAGCGTAGCGTCCAGCTGTCAGACCACGATCCCCGCACCCCACTCGACCCGTGCGACCAGCAACAAGACCGTCTCGATTACAGGACCGAACTAAGGCCGATTTGGGATTGCATTAGAACACCGGTTTTAGTTATTCTTGTATATATTTATATTGTAAAAATCCAGTATCTTAATTTCAGTTATTCTTGTATATATTTATATTTAAAAATCTAGTATCTTAATTTAAGTCAGCCCTGTATAAATAGGAATAAAACTGTTGAGCCTATAAATAATTTTATTCCCAGTGAGCCCTGACTCTGAGTTTACCCGGCACCAGGCCCGGGATATTACAGTGCAGAAAATTTAAAAAAACAGGACTACTTTTTTCATACACAATGTACATTTAGCGGCTTATTTACTTCATTCTAAATTAAAAGATGAAAAGCTCAATAATAGGCAAATGGCAGGCGCAATAACAATTATTTTACAATTAGGTGAAGGTATGTGATTTGATAACAGTGAAGTATTAAACGAAATTGCAAATTACAAGGCAAAATGTGAATTATGGAAAGAGCCATTAATACGGAATGCAGCTGGCTGTAGTGATCCCACATCTTGGTGGAAGGGAATGTGTAAAAGTAAAAAACGTTCGAATATTGCAGTTAGAATTTTCAATTTTCCAGCTAGTTGGGAAAGAAACTAAAAGGTATTCTTATCTATTAAGACAAAGAAATGAAACCGATTGACTATTGAAAGAACAGAAAAACTTGTAGCAGTTAAGTGTAACTTCAATTTGCTAACATCCGAGGATTTTAAGAAAATCAATGTAACACAGACTTTGCAAATTGAAAATAGTAACTCGGAGAAGGAAATTAATAAAACTTTTGAAGACAAAACTTGTAATTCTGATTCGCAAGACCTTAACTACAACACTGAGGACCTCGTTGAAGACAGATTACCTGGAGTCTGACAATGAAAATATTAACGAATCTCAATCTGATATAGGCTATGATTACATTACAGATGTTAATAGTTACATAAAAATAGAAGAAAAACCTGAAGACAATAAAAATGTTGAGAGTGAAACTGAAAATGAAGAAATATATGACATAGAAGTATTAGAAGATCGCCATGAAGTCCAAAGAATGGAACTAAATGATCATGAAACTAATAATGAAAGCCACGACGCCGGGGCAAACCGTAACAAATAATAGTCATATTACGTATTATTTTGAAGCTTACGACATAAGCGATTGATCCACAGTGTTTTTAGCAATTTTTAAAAATGACCATAAATGTCCAGGTCACTTACCAAAAACATAAATGACCGGTCATTTGTTACAACACTATCTTATAATAAAAAATAAATCTGAAAAAACTGTCCTTACCTCTGGATTTGATTTATTCTTCACTTGGCTGGATGACATAACTAAAGGTGCATTTGACTTCAACCAATTAAATTCCTGTAACAACTGCAAACCTTGTCCGCCATGTTCAAAAGGTAAATAAAAGAGATCACATAACAAAGAAAGATCTTCCATTGTCAATTCACACTCTCTCCTGTAATAGAAAAATTATGTTTGCCATGATTCTATTTACAAAATATTTTGCTATTTAATTATACTTAGTCTGTTCATTTTCTGGGTTTATAACATGATTAGTGGTTGAATCATTTGCTTCTATTTGCATACTTCCACTAGATGTCTAAAAATAGAAATGGCATAATAAAGAAAATTCTGAACAAACTAAAAACCGCCTTACCGAAGTTTCAATCATTGCCACATCTTCATTTGAACTAGAGCATTTGTTAACATGTGAAGGTGAAGCATTTGGTGTACTGTTACAGTCCATTGGTTCTGAAGGACTCAGACTAGAACCTTCAGTGCTAGTATCAGTATTCATGGAAACCTCATCCTTGACAGTTTCATTGTTTTCAGTTTTAGCGATGCCCTCCTTACAATCTCCATTTTGTTCACACTTGTTACTATTCTTTTCTAAAAGCTTATCTTTGTCTAGTTTTATGTGCGCACCATTTAGTATGGTAATACTTTTAGATGAGTCAGCTGGCATTATTGGTATTGGTATGACCGTTATTGGATTCGGTATCGAGTCATTACATACTACCTTTGTTTCGCTTACTAGTGAGTTCATTACAGGACCCGGTAAGGGATTAACCAGACTTTCATTGCAAGTCACCTACAAATTAAATTATATTGTAACAGAGCTCCTTAAAGAAAAGTCAGCAAATTGTGGAAATATCAACAAAAAAAAAGGGAGAAATATCGAAGAAAAACCTTCACACCATCAAACATACAAGGGTCGATTGATAACTAAGGTCTCCAATCCTATAAAATATGTTTGAGACAAAAGGAAATAATGAAACCGGTGTCAGAATAAAGCAAATTTATTGTATTTCAAACCTACATTTTTATTTTTCTACATAATCGCCATTTAGTGTCGCACATTTTTCCAAACACTGAAATCTGAGGATGCCAAATCGGGACTATACGGAGGGTGAGAAATAACCGTGAATTTCAGGTTCGTCATTGTCTTCGTCGTTTCGCGGCTGCAATGCGGTCTGGCGTTGTCGTGGTGCAACCAGAAAGTGGTCCTTTGCGGCCTTACTCTACGGATACGTTTCTTGACTGCTCGTAAGGTTTCGCAGTATCTTGCCGAATTAATCGTTGTTCCCTTTGGCAGATATTCCATGTGAGTGACACCTTTTGCATCCCAAAATAGCGTGAGCTTTGTGTGCTGAGGGAAGTGTTTTGAATTTCCCTACACTCGGAGATGAAGGGTGGCGATATTGCATCGACTGCCGCTTGTTTTCAGGGTCATAATGATGAACCCAAGATTCGTCCCCGGTGGTGATGTTCATGAGAAAATCATCTCGTTGACGACGATACTGGTTAAAGAGTTCTTGACAAACGTTTTTTCTCTGTTCTTTCATGACATCCGTCAATTGTCGCGGGACCCACCTGGCGCTGATTTTTCTGTAATTCAACGTCTGGATAATGTGCTGCACTCTTTCTTGACTAATGCCCAGTTGCAGAGCAATTTCTCTTTGCTTAATTCGGCAATTTCCTTGAATCAGCGCATCCACTCGTTTTTGATTCCTCATGCGTCACTGAAATTGGTCGTCCCGATCTTTTTTCATCAAACACCTTCATCTCGCCCCTATTGCAGATTTTTGCACGTCGAACCCATTGGCGAACATTCTTCACATCCATACAAACATTGCCATAAACAGCTTTCAAACGCATGTGAATTTCGGAATTTTTGGAAAATAGATTTTTGTTTTGTGTTTCTGTTCATAAGGATAAGCGAAGAAGAAGAAGAAGAAGTTATTGGTTATATTAAGATTATAGTTACACTAGACTAGTTTAGATTACATATAAATTATATTTATTATATATTAACAGTTATAATATAACCTTAAACCGTCTGTATACTGAACACGAAGCAAAAACAATTTATCAACAGAGTTGATTTTTCTGTTACACTCTTACACAAATATTTACCATCGAAAATGGCTTTATTGTTTTTTAAAATAATCTCCATGACGATCAATACACTTTTGCATGCGTGCGAACCAATTGTCGAAGCACTTTTTCCACTCCGATTGAGGCATCTCCAAAACATGCATTTTGAACGCCTCAACCGCTTCTTCGGGTGTCGGAAAACGTTGACTTCGCGATTTCTTTTTGAGGTTCGGGAATAAAAAGAAGTCATTGGGTGCCAAATCAGGACTATACGACGGATGACTCATCAAATCGACGTTTTGAGTGCTCAAACAGTCACTTGTTCGAGCCGATGTGTGAGAACTCGCATTGTCGTGGTGGAGAATGATCCGTCTTCGGCGGTTGGTTTTCCTTATTTCTCCAAAGACTTGTGGCAAACAAATGGTTGTATACCATTCAGAATTGACCGTTCTACGTTGCACAAATGGTACGGTTGAGACATGTCCCGTTTTTCCGAAAAAAACAGGCGACCATTTGCTTCGAAATGCTTCGAGCACGAATGGCTTTTGTTGGGTATGGCTCGCCTTCGGGCTCATACGCGTAGATCCACGATTCGTCACCTGTCAGATGTCATACACATGTTTTGAAGCACCGCGATCGAATTTTTTGAGCATTTCTTGCGACCAATTGACACGAGCTTGTTTTTGAGCGATTGTCAAATTATGTGGGATCTTTTTTACGGCCAAATGTTCATGCAATATTGAATGTATGCTGGTCCCACTAATGTCCAAGGATACCTCAATCTTATGATAAGTCACATGACGATCTTGCAGTATCAGTTCACGCACCGCATCAATGTTTTTCGGAACAACAACCGATTTTGGACGACCTTCACGAAATTCGTCGTTGAGCGAACTACAGCCACGATTGAATTCGGTAAACCATCGATAAACACTGGTCCTTGATAGTGCTTCATCCCCAAAAATCGATTTAAGTTCATCGAAACACCGTTGTTGAGTTAATCCACGAAAGTTGTAAAAAATAATCGCACGAAAATGTTCACGATTTCATTGAATTTTTTTGGCCGATATGAATTTTTCAAGTTAGGTACTGTAAACAACACAAATGGCGCTCGTACGTCAAAACGTTCTGAGTACGTATACCATCAAAAATGTTAAACTTTACGATAGAAACGTCAGTTGCCAGAAGGCAGCACTAGGGTTGCCCAATCCCGAAATATAAAAGGCAACCCTCGTATCATCTGCATAAACAAGGGTAAAGTAGCCTTCGTTATTCAGGTTTGTGAGAAGTTCGTTTATAACCAGATCCCAAAGTAAGGGGGATAGTACCCGTCCTTGCGGGCATCCCCTAGTTGGCGACACCTCCATCTCTTCGCCGCACAATGTGGCGTTTACTTGTCGACTTTGTAGCATGTTTCTTATCCACCTACATGACGTGTTCTCAATACCATGTCTCTTAGCCGCTTCAATCATTGATTCAAAGGAGGTACGAGGGTTGATTGATAACTAAGGTCTCCAACAGCACCGTGATGGGAGTAGTGAGGATAGAAAGAAGTTCTAGCCTGCATTCGGTAGCCTCGAGTGTCTTGTCTAAACGTGTAAAATTTCAGATTCTTGTGTCGCGCCGTTGCGTAATAGTGTCATTCATCATGAGCTCGGCTTCTGAGTTGCTTACCAAGCAACGATCAATGATAGAATTTTTAACGCTGGAAGGTTGCGCGCCCATCGAAACATGCGTTTGAAAGCTGTTTATGGCAATGTTTGTGTGGATGTGAAGAATGTTAACCAATGGGTTCGACGTGCAAAAATCTGCAACAGGGCCGAGATGAAGGTGTTTGATGAAAAAAGATCAGGGACGCATGAAGAGAATCAAAAACGAGTGGATGCGCTGATTCAAGGAAATCGCCGAATTAAGCAAAGAGAAATTGCTCTGCAACTGGGCATTAGTCAAGAAAGAGTGCAGCACATTATCCAGACGTTGAATTACAGAAAAATCAGCCCCATGTGGGTCCCGTGACAATTGACGGATGTCATGAAAGAACAGACAAAAAACGTTTGTCAAGAACTCCTTAACCAGTATCGTCGTCAAGGAGATGATTTTCTCATGAACATCACCACCGGGGACGAATCTTGGGTTCATCATTACGACCCTGAAAACAAGCGGCAGTCGATGCAATATCGTCACCCTTCATCTCCAGGTGTAAGGAAATTCAAAACAGTTCCCTCAACACACAAAGTCGTACTCACGATATTTTGGGATGCAAAAGGTGTCACTCACACGGAATATCTGCCAAATGGAACAACGATTAATTCGGCAAGATTGATTGATTGATTTGAAAGAGCGAGATCGAGGACGCGGTTTTCCAAGCATCTCTAAGCACTGCAGCCATCATCCGTAGAGTAAGGTCGCAAAGGACCACTTTCTGCACCACGACAACGCCAGACCGCATTGCAGCCGCGAAACAACGAAGATAATGACGAACCTGAAATTCACGGTTGTTTCACACCCTCCGTATAGCACCGATTTGGCACCCTCAGACTTCTGGTTATTCCCAAAGTTGAAGGAGGTATTGAAAGGTCACCTTTTTGCGCGAAGTTCAGGCTGCTGTGCGCAAGTGGATCAAGAGTAAACCAGAAAGTTTCTTCATGCTCGGAATGAGGAAATGGATACAGCGTTTGGAAAAAAGTGTGATACTAAATGATGATTATGTAGAAAAATAAAAATGTAGGTTTGAAGTACAATAAGTTTATTTTATTTTGACGCCGGTTTCATTATTTCCTCTTGTCTCAAACATATTTTATAGAATAGAAGACCTTAGTTATCAATCGACCCTCGTATTATAAAAGGCCCCTTGTATGTCAAGGAAGGCTCCCTAAAGCGATTTCCTTGCTTTGTAGGCTCTATCCTGTTAACCAGGGTATGGAGAGCCGTTTCACATGATCCTAGATCTAACTCTTTCAAATACAATTGTGGTGTATTTAGTATATGTAATTGGCAATGCTGGTTAGGTTAAGTTGGCTAAGTTGGTCGTTCTGACACATTGAACAATACCTATGTTCGGTAAGAATGTAATGTACACGTGTGCACTTAGACGTGATTAAAGTGGTTATACAAGGTGTGTGTTTAATTCAATAATTCAATAAGTATAGATACGTAAACAGGCAACGTAAGAGCAGTTTACAACATTGGCGACGAGAATTCGAGCTCACGAGGGGAGGTGAAAGAAGATAAGTCCGCAGCGGCATCAAGAAAGGAAAAATGGCGTCCCTAGGTACAGTCGAAGAATTCAATTCAAGTATTCCAGCAGGCTGGGAAGTGTATTCCCAAAGACTTAATTTCTATTTGCAAGCAAACGCAATCACTGAAGACGACCGAAAACGCGCGGTATTTCTGAGTGTTTGTGGAAATAATACTTTTGAAATTGCCCGTTCATTGTGCCATCCAAATTCACTGGAGGACACAACGTACGTACGAATTATCCAGTTACTAAGTGCACATTTCAATCCGAAACCGTCTGAAATCGTACAACGATTTTTGTTTAATAAGAGAGACCAGAAGCCGGGGGAAAGTATAACGGTCTACATCGCTGAATTAAGAAGATTGGCAGGATTATGTAATTACGGAGATAATCTAGAAACGATGTTGCGAGACAGAGTTGTTTGCGGCATACGGGATGAAGTCCTTCAAAGGAAGCTTTTGTCCGAAGAATCACTAACCTTCAAAAAGACGGTGGACACGGCGATGGCTGCAGAAGCGACAGCGCAGCATGTGTCGGATTTGCGAGTCCGAAATTCAAACTTAGGCGGGAGAACAGACAGCAGTGAGGTGAACGTCAGAGCAGTTGGCAATGGCAAACCGAATAGCGAACGTTCTTCAAGTCGGTCGAGTGCGCGAACTTCAAATATGTTTACCAGTGACAGAAATGTCAACTATCATAACGTCAAAAGGTACGAAAAAAGGTGTTTTAGATGCGGGGGTGATCATAACGCGAATTCGTGCCGTTTCAAAGATAGTATATGTCGATTTTGTTCAAAGAAAGGACACTTGGAAAAGTCCTGCATGACAAAAAATAAACAGTTGCGCCCTCAAAGTAGTTCAAATAGCAAAGCGATAAGAAACGTAGAAACGGAAGATTTCAACGCGGAAGAAACTTTATTTCAGTGCGTGGTAAAAGAACGCAACGAACCTTATGTGGTAACGGTCAAAATAAACAATGAACTATGCAATATGGAAGTAGACAGTGGTGCAAGTTTTTCGGTTGTATCCAGTGAAACTTTTAATAGATTATGGCCAGCGGAAAAACCAGAACTCAAAGAGTGTACTTTAAAATTCCACGATTACCAGAAAAATCGTATTAAAATATTAGGACTGCGTGATGTGAACGTAGTATTTGACATTGCGAGTGCTAAATTGCCTTTAATTGTTTCAGAAGGTAATAATGCTAATTTACTTGGTAGCAACTGGTTTAAGCCGTTAGGAATTAATGTGACAACAATCAACACCGTACACACACTGTCTCCAGAGGTTGACCTAGTTCAAGAATTTCCCGATGTTTTCGATGGTAAGCTTGGTACGTATCGCGGCCCTCCAGTGAAGCTTAACCTGGATCCTGCAGTCCATCCAATTTCATTGAAGGCCAGAGCAGTCGCTTACGCTTTGCGACCCAGGATCGAAAGGGAAATTGAAAAACTTATTAGTCAAGGTGTTTTAGAGCCGATAGAACACCCAGAATGGACTACTCCAGTTGTTCCGGTGGTAAAATCAGATGGTTCCTCAATTCGCTTGTGCGGTGACTATAAATGTACCTTAAATAAAGCATTAAAAACGGATCCGTATCCTATGCCATCTGTCCAGGAAATGCTGGCATCTCTTGGAAGCAATGCTCGGGTATTCGCAAAGCTGGATATGGCCCAGGCGTACCAGCAACTAGAAGAATCATCGAAGGCTCAAACAATGATTACCCATAAGGGTACCTTTCGAGTAAAACGATTACAATTTGGAGTTAACGTAGCACCCCAAATATTTCAAAGATTCATAAACAATCGAGTGACAGGAATTCCAGGGGTTTTACCATATTTCGACGATATATTAGTGAGTGCCACTTCCAGAGAAGAACTAACCAGTAGACTTCGAGAAGTACTAAGAAGATTCATGGAGGATGGTCTAAAGTTGAAGAAAGAAAAATGTGTTTTTCATGCAGACAACATAGAGCTTTTAGGTTACAAGTTAAGTAAAAATGGAATCCAGCCCACAATGGACAAGGTCATGGCCATTCAACAAGCACCGAAACCTTGTTCAAAAAGGGAACTGCAAAGTTTTTTAGGTTTGCTAAATTTTTATCACATGTTCCTAAAAAACAAAGCTAAGGTAGCGGAACCCTTACATCGACTTCTCGATAAAGATGCTGTGTGGAAATGGAAGCAAGTTCATGATGTTTCTTTCAAGGAAGTGAAGAACCTACTAACCTCTGATGCCCTGCTTGTCCACTATGATCCGATGAAACCATTAGTGTTGGCTTGTGACGCTTCGCCATGGGGGGTGGGAGCGGTCCTCAGCCATATAACAGAAGAGGGAATGACACTCCCAATTGCATATTACTCGCATACGATCTCAGATGCGGAACGGCGATACAGCCAACTGGATCGAGAGGCATTAGCGATTGTGAAGGGGGTAAGAAAATTTCATAATTATTTATATTCTCGAGAATTCCAGATTATCACAGACCACCGCCCTCTTCTTGGTCTTTTGGGCGAAAACAAGCCTATTCCAGAGCTGTCCTCTCCTAGGTTGGTTAGATGGGCGCTGTTTCTCAGCAATTATATGTATAAACTGGTGTATCATCCAGGAAAGGAGATTGGGAACGCCGATGCCCTTAGTCGAGTAGCACCTGTAGAGAATATAAATGAAAAAAACCACTTAGCTGTGGGAAATGTGTTACTAATGGAAAATCTTCCAGAAATTCCCCTGAGAGCGGATGCTGTTGCAAAAATGACAGATAAAGATCCAGTATTAGTTCGAGTCAAGAGTTTTGTTAGTCAAGGTTGGCCATCCGACAAGCTAGAAGATCAATTTAAGCCATTTAAAGACAAGAGAGAAGAATTATCGTTGTATCGAAACTGCCTATTGTGGGGGAACAGGGTGGTCATACCTAAACAAGCCAGACAGCAGGTCCTGAAGATGCTGCACACTACTCACACGGGTATTGTGAGAATGAAAGCAATCGCCCGTAGCTACATTTGGTGGCCAGGTGTAGACAGGGAAATTGAAGAAGTTGCAAGAAGCTGTCAAGAATGTCAGTTATCACAGAACGCACCCCCAAGTGCTCCGCTGCACCCATGGGAATGGTCAACAAGGCCGTGGAGTCGCCTGCATATAGATTTTGCAGGACCTTTCAAGGGACAACTCCTTCTTATAGTAGTTGACAGTCATTCAAAATGGACCGAAGTTATGTTGGTGCCATCTACTTCAGCAGCAAGTACAATCAAATGATTGAGGCAATTATTCGCAACCCATAGATTGCCTGATGTGGTCGTTAGTGATAATGGTACAGCTTTCACTTCAGAGATGTTCGCAACATTCCTAAGAAAAAATGGAATTCGACAAGCTCTTGTTGCCCCATACCATCCA
>JABXWE010005992.1:0-37324 GCA_014611495.1 Limonius californicus | reverse complement strand
AAAAGTTTCATCTTTACGACATAACGCCACCAGACCCTTATCACAACCCACCATAGCTGGAGCGCCATCGGTTGTCAAGCCTACCATTTTCGATATTGGAATTTTCTCGGAAGAAATAATATTTTTTAAATGAGAAAACAACTCCTGTCCAGTAGTGTGTCCTTTCAGTGGAATGAACTTCAAAAGATCTTCTTTAATCGTAAAATCACTAAAAACCATCCTGACGAACACGGCCATCTGGGCAGTGTCAACGACATCTGTTGATTCATCCAGTTGAAGTGAAAAATAAACACAGTTATCTAAGTCAGTTCTTAACTGTAAAAAAATATCATTGCTCATTACTTCTACACGTCTCATCACTGTATTAGCAGAAAGTTGCATAGATTTTATAGCTGAAACTATCTCGTCTTTATTTCGAAAGTTGGCAAATAACGAATCAGCAGCTTCTAAAAACGCCTGTTTTATCATTTCCCCGTCTTCATAAGGTTTCTTTTTTTGTGCAATTATCTGGGACACACGGTACGATGCTTCAGTTGCAGCCTTATTTTTGTCGACTGTTCTTAAAAATATTGATTGTTGTCCAATTAACTGTTTTTTTAACTGTTTCAGTTTCTCCTTTCTGGCGGCAGAATGTAGTGGGAATGATTTTTCAAAATTAGAATGTACAGTTTTATGATGTCTCTCAATATTTCCTTTTTTAGCAACGGAGACCGAAGTATTACATAACAAACACACATTTTTATCTTTAACTTCTGTAAAAAAGTATTGTTCTTCCCATTCCGAATGAAAGTGGTATGTCTTTACCTTCTTACAACTGCTTGCCATAATATTATTTTTGTTGTTCTCTACTAACCCAACCGCTGGACGTTGGTTACGCGTTCAGTTTTAAACTAAGCGCAATGTCGCCGCGCCGTGCGTATTTATCCCGTTCAAAGCAATCCAGATCGTTCCCGAACACTAACGCGCTGGTCCGGCTGGTCGGTTCTAGCCGATTCTAGCTTGATGACGTCAGCGGCAGATCGCTCACCGCAACGTTGCCGCTGTTTATGTTTAATATTATGACAATTAGATTTTTTTGTGGAATTTTCGGAAGCTTCTCTGATTTTTGCAGTTTGTATTTTTTAAATTAAAATCGTTGTGAGAGCTACCAGAATTGCCTCCGCGAGCTACCGGTAGCTCGCGATCGACAGGTTGGCGACCACTGGCCTAAAGGGTTGAATAGGAAAGGTTACGTTATAAGTCATGATCATTATCCCTCCATGTTGTAGAAACGTTTTCTAGAAAAGTTCAACACCTGTTTTACTTCCAGAGATATAACACATTGTACGTTTTCAAATTGACACCCTGTATAATGCAGTTCTAGAATGGCATTTTCAGTTAGTTGATTTTATATAAAATTATTTTGTCCCACTCGCTAAAAATTGTTGATTGAGCAATGTGCAGTACGTTTCAGACTTTGCCTAGTTGTATTGAATCTGGTTTTCTATAGACCATCAAGGCAAAGTATATTCTACGATTTATTGCATACTTTACCTACTGACTAGAACAGTGTTTTCAACCTTTTTTATTGAGTGGCACCCCTGATTGAAAAATAAGAAATCGTGACACCCTTGACTAGCGGCGGATCTAGAATCTGAATAAGGGGCGGGAGAGCTAATGGGCTAGATGAATTTTTTGCGAAAGCGAATATTACGCGCAACGCTGGGCGGGGTCCGGGGAAGTAAAATGTTAAAAATTGACAGTTTGAAGTAGCATTTTAATGCAAAAAAAGCGTTTCTACATGTTCAAAATCAAAATTTAAGTCCATTGAATTTTGTCGAAATACCTACATGTAAAATAATAGTCTCGCTATTGTTTTTTAAATATAGTTTTATTATCAAATATATCAAATTACACAAAGATGCGTAAATACATAAATAATAACAATTTTAATTAATGCGAGATCTGAGCTTGACGTGATGCACAAATTTTTTTAATTCTGGTCGGAATATTGTAGAGACACACTCTCACTAGATATCTCGTAGCAAAATAGAACTGACAATGAGTTATCTTGAGCTACACTTAAGTAAATTTCGAAGAAAATGCCTAAACTTTGCAACACCCTAATCGTGGCGCCCTAAGGTGCCGCGGCACCCCGGTTGAAAAGCACTGGACTAGAGGGATTCTGTACATTGCCGCAGACATAGATATCATGTTATGTTCTTCTGATTTTGCCGCTCCTTACGAATTGAAGTCCTTTTTTAATTGCCGCTCTTTTGTCGATTTAACACCTTCGCTCGACCCGGTTGCTCGTTATCATCTCAGCGCCGATATCAAGACAAAGTAAAAGTGAACGCTAGCTTCTGGGAGTGGGCGCACGTGATTTTTGGAAACGGAGTTGTTTGCTCATCTGCTAAATGAATATATCGTGTGGTTTTTTGCTTCAGGCAAAAGAATCTTCGACTTGTGTCGGATTAATAATATTAGAAGAGCGAACGCTTTTTGCAAAGACAATTCAATGAACTTGTTCCCTCGACTTGTGTCGGATTAGAAGCCTTCAGCCCCGCGAGAGATTCCGTTGAGCCGTTGCAAAGCGATAATCTCGTAGAGCGGCGGAGATTTTGGCTCCTGAAGTTCCCGTCTTTCTTTTTTTTGCCAAAGCAAGTCCTGGCCGTACCGTTATCTTCGTCGTAATCCAGTCTGCTTGGGCGTGCCTTCGAATTTTGCCTGCTCCCCGAAGAACCTAAGAACACCCTAATTGTGCCTCTCTCTACTCGATACCGAAAAAAAAAACTAAAGTAAAACTTGACAATGTGCTATACAGTGATTGTTTTGCCTATTTACAAGTGCTTCGTTGGTAACTAAGAAATAGAACAGTTTAATTCCTTTGTTATATTAAAAGTGAGGCAACCTTCAGCTGCCCAGCGTTTCATTATTCGGTTAGGTTAAAGTTTAAATAATTTCTTTAAACTCGATCCTCACTGGCTGCGCAGATCAGTGTGGTTAGAAAATACATGCCGCAAGCCAGCGGCGGCGAGTCTTTCTTGTTCGAACGTTCCAACTACCCTTGTCATCGACAGCCTTTCCGTCCCACTGCTGGGCATCGGCCTCTTCTCTGCCACGTGTTTCTCCTCAGCGCTAAGGTAGAAACACGGGGGACCTACAGTTTAACGTCGAATCCGAACGACAGAAATTCCAGAGAAGGTTTTTAGCATTAAGATCCCACGGTTGCAAGCCGAATTGGGAAATTGTGTGTGGTGGGTTGCAGACAAGATTTTTATAAATCTGCATAGTTCTGCTTAGGTTTCGAACCCAAGCCAAAATCGACGTTTTCTTCAGAAAGCGAGCGCTCTACCAACTGAGCTATCACCACACACTACCCTTGTATTAAACCATAATTATTACCATTTTGAATGTAATCTTTGTTTTTGTATTATGTGTCGCCGATTTCAAACAATGTAGCTATATTTGCCTTAAAATTCACCTCATCGTTTATTTCTGTGTATTTTTTATTGTATTGTGTACATGAACTTTGTACGCTTTATATACAGGAGGAGGCACCATAAAGGTGAGTCCGATTCCCGTAAGCTGCAGGTTTCTCGGCCTTCCACGAGAACCTGCAATCAGCTGCGATGTGGAAGGTGGTGCCCACTAATTTTGACTTACTCTGTATACGACTACCTTCGATTTCCTTTCCTTAAGCGTTTCTCGTGAACCGCCCCTACTCCCCTGAGTTTAGCCGCAGGCCTTTTTCTATCTTTCCTGTTGCGGGTCGACGAAAAAGCTCGTTTGAAATCGACAGTCTACCTAATTTCAAGCTTATACACGACAATTCTAATCCTAGTTTGCGTGTCATTGTATTTATATTATATTTTAAGTGCACTGATATAAAAAATAATAATTAGGCTTCACTCTGCACTATGTATACATTTAGAGGGATAGAAACAGGAAAGAGGAGCGAGAAGAGGAAGGGAGAAACACATTTTTTGTAAACAAGACAGTGTGCTTGGCGAAATATATATATTGTTATAAATAAGCTTCAAACTTTCTGTCAATCGATATCTGCTTCGATAAGAACCTTGGATTTTAATGTTTCCATATCTTATTGTCTAAATATTATCTTTTCGGCATTCAAATCAATATTATTATCTGTGTCATATGTACATATTTACAAATAAATCTTTACAATAATTAGTGTGGTTACATTGTTTTTATTGTTCGTTTCCCTATAACTAACTTTAAACGTAAATTATGTAAAATATGAAGATCCGTGTAGAAACAACATTGAGCGGAAGTTCTGAAACAGATGTAAAAATGTTGTGTTCAGTTTGCGCCTCTTTGCGCTCTTAAAACCAATTTCAAGTTTTAAATCGTTACCCTGATAGTAGGAAAAATATAATGATTTTTCAACGATGGCTGGACAATTTTTATTTTATAAATTTAGTAAGCATTTTACGCTGTTTTGCGCCGTCAAAACCAATCTCCAATGCTTATTTGTTACCGTTTTTGAAGTAATGTTTTCATATGCCACCGAATATAGCATTTTCTGCAATCGCACATTATTGTAGAATGTTTTTTATTGGTATTATTTTCTTGGTCGATGATATTTTTAATGGGACAGTTTTTCCTAAATCGGAAAGGCATTTACAACTGATATTATTGATAAAAATTTGATGCTGCTTCTTAGTTTGTAAAATTACGCTCGAATTTCGAAGGGTTGGGACGTGTTAGCAGCAAGAAGCGTAACATTATATCATTTTTCTCATCGAGAGTGATCCATTTGTCTTATGAGTTCACACACCTACGCGTTTCCATACCGTTAATCCTGTTTAGTTATTATTAATAGTTGTGATCCACATGCATGCATAATGAAGGGGCCCTACGCACGTCGTATACATACAATATCATGGTTCGGTGGTCGGTAACATCTCAAACTGTGCCGTGCCGAGAGGAAATAGATTAAAATAATCTAGCGCGGCGGCAGACCATAAAACAAATTATCGTTAAGCGTTCTCCGGAATTCTACAACTGCTATTAAAATGGGTTACTACACATTCGCCATGTAAATTGTTTATTTATGGGTGAGAGGCCTCAAAATTTCTATAGACGCGATAAACACCTTAACGATACTTTGTTGCTTGATAAGAGATTAAAATTCGGAAAATGGGGCAAACACGTGCCATTGCCGTTCTACGAAGAGAAGCACCTCGTGCCTTGCTATTCGCGGTACCTCTTATAAAGATTGCATCCTAAAAATAAACAGCGCCGGAATAGGCCATTTAGGCTATTTACAATATTCGGCTTCAATAGAGGTTTGATGTGAATAAAATTGGTATAAGATCGGCAAGGATTACAATCTAAATTCAATAATACCAATATGCATCCAATTCGAACGGTTACTTTGTTTTTAATTTTGATTTACTACGTAAACGCCGAGCTAACAGTTGTAGAGATATCATCTAAATATAACACTAAAATCAGACAAAAATAACAAAACTCAAACTTACCGAAAACAATAAGGTTTAGTATTTCTTTTTGTGGGCCGTTTCGTATAACCATGAAAGTTGATTATGATGTTGGACTAACATATAATTAAAGGAAGCAGCGTTTGTAAGTTCATAATTATGAAAGGATATTATACCTGAGAATGGTCACAGTATGCGGATAATAATTTTATGTTAAATTTTTTTTTTTTAAATTGTTTCCACCTCTTTTGTATTCGACAAAAGTATCTATCGGATTATTTCTTGTTCTTAAAAAAGTAAAATATTTATATCATTACGAGATTAAAGTCGAGATTTTGAATTTGAACATTAAATATTACAATTTTGAGTTGAAGTGTGGAGTTTAAAGCCGAAAACCTAAGTTAAAAGGTATATCGACTATCGAAGGCGCTTTTGACAATACGGCCTTAGAATCAATATGCACTGCCGCTACAACCATGGAATCGGGTTATCTATCGTTCGATGGTTAAGAGCAATGCTAGAAAACCGCAAAGCGATTGCCACTCTCAATGATAGTACCGTAAGGGCGACCGTTAGGCGGGGGTGTCCGCAGGGAGGAGTACTTTCTTCTCTTATGTGGTTCCTCGCCGTTGGTGGACTCCTGCGGGAACTCAACGAAGCTGGCATCTCCAGGCAAAGCTATGCAGATGACCTTGTTATCCTAGCTATAGGAAAATTTACAAACACAATCTGTGGGGTAACCCAGAATGCTCTCAGAATTGTGAAAACATGGTGCAGAAGGCACAACATGGCGGTTAACCCTACCAAAACCGAACTAGTACTCTTCACGAGGAGAAGGAGGGTTGTGGGATTTCAAGAACCACAACTATTTGGCACTTCTTTGAGGGCCGCCGAAAAGGTTAAGCACCTAGGAGTAAGCCTGGATGCTAAACTCACCTGGAGACAAATACAAAGAGCAACTGCCTCCTTCTGGATGTGCAGACGCAACTTTGGGAAAACTTGGGGCCTAAAAGTGAATGTCATCATGTGGATGTACATGGCAGTAATAAGGCCCCTACTCACCTATGCGGGCTTGGTGTGGTGGCCCTCTACCACCACAGTAAGCACAAGAAAACCTCTGGGTGAACTCCAACGACTAGCGTGTCTAGAAATGACAGGAGCAATGCGAACTGCCCCCAATTCGGCTATGCAGGCACTTCTTGGACTTGCGCCCCTTCACATAGTGATTGAGGCTGAGGTTAGGAAGGCAGCTTACAGGCTCAAGTGTGCTGGGCAGTGGTCAAATGCTGGGGTACCACTGAGGCACATGAAGGTCCTGCCGAGGTTGACGGAGACCCATGTTATCTTCTATATGAGAAGTGACCGTATGCTCACCAGATACTCCTTCAACGCACCTTACAAAATTCCGCCAGGGAGGACTGGAGCACACAAAATTGCAACCTTCTTACTCCCAAGGGCCCTGTATGGTTCACAGATGGTTATAGGACCCAAGATGGTACAGGCGCAGGTGTCTATGGCAAATCACCAAAACTAAAGCTTTCGTTCTCTCTCGGCAAGTACGCCACCGTTTTCCAGGCCGAAGTATACGCTATACTGGCCTGCACCTATGAAAACCTAGAAAGAGGTTTCACAAATAAACATATCTACATTTGCTCGGATAGCCAATCAGCTCTCCAAGCCCTAAAGTTCTGTAGAATAACTTCAGAACTAGTGCTTAAATGTCGCTTGGCTCTGTGCGACTCTGTGAACATAACTCAATAAAACTGCTGTGGGTGCCAGGCCACAGCAACATCGATGGTAACGAAAAAGCGGACTCGCTGACCAGACGGGGCTCTAATGGGCACCCATTCGTACCAGAACCAGTTCTCGGAATACCCCAATACACTGCAAAACTAGAAATGAAGAAGTGGGTGAAAACCCAATTCGCTCATGACTGGTCGTCGCTACAAGGACCTAGGCAGGCTAAACTCTTTATTGGAGAGGAACCCCTACTAAATTCCCAAGAGCTTCTAAAGTTTAACAAGAAGCAAATCAGGACCCTGACGGGCCACTGTCACCTGAACAAACACCTACATAGGATCGGCATTATAGACGATTCCACTTGCAGATTATGCCATGAAGAAGACGAATCCGCTTCTCACATAATGTGCGATAGCCACAGGCTTATGAGGCTGAAGCACAAACATCTTGGGGCGGGAATACTGGAACCAAAAGATTTATTTACAGCTCATCCCTTTAAACCAGCTGATAGCCTTTGCGGTGGACACTGGGCTCTTTGGGGACGAGCACTAACAGAGCTGGCCGCACAACGGGCCTTTGGCCTGAGTGCTGCGGGTGATAAACTTGCACCGCTTCAATATAATATCGACTTTAAAATTGAAATACCACTTACTATGCCGAGATTTAGAGTTTCTTCTCTTCTTCTTTAATATCAGCTTGTAAGCTTATTTTAAATCAAAGAATCTTCTTCGTTACTCCGGACGATCTCCTCCTTTTGGGCGTCAGATCTATCATTTTCTTCACAATTCTGTTGTCATCAATTCTTGTTACATGATCATTCCATGCGCTTCTTGTTGTTTGTACCCATTCTCCAATATTTTAGTTGTCACAGTCTCTTCTAATGTCCTCGGTTCTAATATGGGCATGCGTATTTTACCTCCATTATTTTAGAGTATTCACTTTAGTGGTCTTGACTATATCTGATCTCGCTTCCACAGCATACCTTATTACTGACTTGTGTATTCTTGTTTTGGTGTTTGTTGAACCAAATGATGTTATGTAGACAAACCGATATTTTTGAAGCTTGCTGAGCCTGAACTGCGACCTCTCTCATAGAGGCTCTATTGCTTGTGATTTTTGTTCCTAAAGTATTGAAATGACATCACCTATTCTATAATGTTTCCACGAATCTCCAACTTACCAGCGATTTAAACTTTGAGTGAGATATTGCGAGATCAAATTCTTCGCAGGCTTTATTGAATTGAAATAACAACCGTTGTAAGTCATACTCGTTATCAGCGATGATAGCTACGTACCCATCTTATATCAGCCAATGCACCTCTGTAGTTTTATATTAATTATTTCGTTCAGGACTAAATTGAATAATAGTGAGCTAAATGATACTACTCGCTGAATTTAGTAACTTAAATATTTTAATAAGTAGTAATCCTGGAGGTGTTTCGATTTGCGTATAATTATGTCAATGCAAGGTGGTTCTGAAATAGTGGGTCAAAATCAAGCACTAACTTCGACATAAGGATGAAGAAAGTTCCCGTAAACGTTAGTCCGAAAATGCATCCTGTCGGAGTTACAGCTCAGTTAATTATCAAGTCTCTCTTAAAGTTTTGATCGTAGACTTGCTGCTACTATGATTTGTGCTCTTTTAATTTAAGGTTGTGCCGTAAGATAACAAAGAATACAAACACTAATTAAGTTACTTCGAAGTGCGCTATATTCAATAGATATGTGTATTGTGTATATAATAGCACTGGTGGTATCTGTTGTTGTTTCCCTAGGCTGAATGCCACGGAGGACAAGACAAAGGAATCTCACAAGGATTAACATGGCTGACGAAAGAAGAGCATGCAAGAAGAAAAAGTCTTAAAAGAAATTAAAATCCAATATTATTTTATAGTCGATTATAAAGTATGTTATACATATTATCTATAAACTGCGTTTACTTTATTAATTATTGTGAAGAGTTCGTTCCAGGTTCTTTAGTTCTTTCAAAATTTGTACCACTGGTCGTAGAGTTCAAAGAAATATACGAACCGTAAATATAGAAGAAAGAGCACTTGAAAGAATAGAGCAAGATCTAACAACGAGCACCAGAAACTCATTTTTGGAAACTGCCTATCCTGGACTCTGTAGTTTTTAGAGAGTAGTTTGCAACCCGGTTTTAATGTTGGAATACGTTTTACAACGAAGTTATCTTTACAAGATACGTGATTGTAAATTTCCACAATAACCATCATTGGGAAGACAAATATCCGCGTGTTATTATCCAATATCGATATCGACAAAGATTTTTCTTAAAGGGTTTAAGATTACACACATATTTATCAAGTTCCTTTATTTTATTGCAAATATGCAAGTAAAGTAACCATTTTTTGATAGGTTTTATGTAATTTACAAATTTATTGTTTTTGTGTTACACAGTGTGTTTATGTGTGTCTTCAATTTGAATCTCATGCAGGTATTGTAATAAAAAATAAATTTCGCGTTCCCTTATAAATTCGCTGCTGTAATTAAAATTTCAATCATGAGTTTAATACCTGTAAATCAAGTATAAAATTCAGAAATGTGTATATTTTGGACACCCCAGGAGGACAGAATGCAAGGGATTATATATTGAAATGAATAACAGAAACTGGTTATCTCCTCATTTAGTACCTGTTCAATGTTCTACTTGGGTAGACGCTGTATATTCTTGGAAAAGGCTACGTCTTTGACTCCCAAATCTTTTAAAATTTTCCATGTTATTGTTGGAAATGGACAGTCCACCCTTCTTAAACTTAAATCTTCGACTTAGCCAGGGATACGCCACAGAGTTGTTTTGTAACCTTCCACCCGTATTCATTGCACAGTTCACAGGTGCTTAGTGATCAAAAATGGTGACAAAAGTAGGTAAGTGTTTCTTTTTTAAATAGGTGTAGTTAATATTTGTGCAAAATTCCTAATTTGATGTCGAGATTTCGAGTTTAAATTGCAAACTAAAGTATAAAGTTGCAATGAAATCACTTGAAAAGTAATATTTCAGTTTAAGCATATTAAGTTAAAGCTTCAAGATGATTGTAGAGAATTCCTTGTGTCAAAGTGAAAGTATAGAGTCTTAAATTTAAGTTTATATAAGGTTATATATAAGGCTCTCGGAGAATTTAAATTTAAACTTTCAAATTTAGTGATAATACCTAAAGTTTGAAGTTGAAATTTCCAGTCTACAATTGAAAGTTCCAGTTAGTTTCTATTTGAAAGTAAATCTAATTTTATTCAATTTAATTAATTCCAATTGTAGAGTACATTGAAAAGAATAAATCAAATTTAATTTTGGGATCTCCAGCGTAAAATTTAAATCTCAATTTTAAAGACATTATTTTGAGTTTAGTATCACGATATAAGCTTGCAAGGCAAAATCAAAGTCGATATTAATAAGTGAAATAAAGAATTGCCATTATACAGCTTCCTATGTTATTGTAGATATTGAAATTTAGTTTTGGCAATGAAAAAGCGACCTTGTCGCAACGGAAGCGTTTCTGCCTCGCAAGAAAAATTACTAGAGAATAGTAGGAGCCGAATTTCAATGTAAGTTAATGTAGTGTAACGGTATCTAGTTAAAATATGTTAAAATTTGTAGCGCATTTTGTTATGAATGTCTCGGTCCGAAGAACGGATTATTATTTTCTATTAGAACTGAACCACCAACGGAGGGCACGCACATCCATTTAATGCGGCATTCTCAGGCCATTATCTTCTGGCCGTGACAATTAAGCAATAAATTATAACTTAATTAATCACAGCCGTCTTTAATTAGTCTAAAAAAATTATTTCAATACGGTCACGTCGTTAAAGTCGTAAAATTAAGAAACAGTAGTAATTCATCCTTATTCAAATCTATGTAAAGTGCGCTTAAATTATGGTCGGATCGCGCATCCATTTCCATAAATTTCAGCCGATTTCACTAAACCGGAACGGAAAAATAATACAAATTGTTTAGTTTCTGAAACATTTCGGCGTAATAACGTAGAAGAAACAGCAGAGTACAAATTAAGTCTATTATTGTAGATGCTCCAAATAATAATAATGATTTAATTGTCCGACTAATAATTAGGAAGACGAGATTCAGAAAATACACTCCGACACATCGATGTATAAATGCATGAATAATGAACTGAAAAGAGTCAAGTTTATAACGAATTTACATCCAGAACGTCGTTGCTAAAATCAATGCCGCAACTGTATTACTCCTAATTGATAATTACCAAACCCATCGATACTTATAGTTTATTTTTGTTAACATTGCTATAAAATTGTCTTAAATAATTTTAGAATACCAAGCAAGCCGTCGAGATCTGCAGGAATCTCAATTTCTATTAGTAACCACTGTTTTTGCAATTTAAAAAGGCTTGAAGATTGCATAATAATTATAAAATGTAGCAGAAATCTACCATAAGCGAAACTTAGATAATCTTGAGTAGTTTTAAATGATAACAACGCCCTGCATTTCAGAATCGTTAGAAGGTTGCTAAAACTATTCTAAAAATGTACTAATAACATTTGATTTATTTTATATATAAAAATATTTAGATATTTTTTTACGGTTGAAAATTTTAAGTCTCATATAAATACGGATTTACTTCAAATTAGGGGTGTTACACTGTTACATCATGCAAAATCGATAATCAACTAATGATATTTCGACTGGGGATTTATACAAAGTTGAATAATTGAATTTGAATTGAACTAAAAAATAGTCGATTGCCTTCCACTTAATTTATGGGTTGCAAATAATTTTAAAATATCCAGAAGAATTTCTATACGGTTCGTTTCGAATCAAACCCGAATCGGATTCGTTACACCATGACACATTGCTATGTTATACTATCCCCAATTGTTTACTCAAGCTTAAAATCTATTCTTAAACTATTATTATCGAAGTAAGTGTCCGAAACCAATTATTGAACAAGTATTTCCGAGGGGTATTTCTTCCAATTTAGCTGTTTGATGTTCCTCCTTCAAGACCGCAGGTTTTCGTTGAGTTATATTTGTCAATGTAGTAGAGTTTGCCATCCCTATTTGAATTGCAAACAGACTCGTTTTAGAATTTGTGCGATACGTGATCTACACATGCAAACCAATGTGTGTTATGTAAATTCAAACTTTCTTGTATGAGATTTTGTAATGTTGTAATGTTCAATTGGTCTATAATGTTTTAAAAAGACATTTATATGATTTTTAATAACCCAATTAATTTAATTTAACAAACAAATGTAATTTTAATAAATGTAAATTGTAAATATTTGTTTCAGAAGGAAGTATTAGATTATACTCGAGTTGCGTCTCTAAATGTGCATAATTTCATGTAGAACAATAATATGCAATTAGATTCGTTGACTTTTCAAATATAAAAAAGTTATTTGTAAACGTTACAATTAATTAATCTTTTGCAATTGTGATCTGTTTCTTGATTGGTTGTTGCTCTTTCAATTCTTTTACTAGCTTCTGTTTATTTCCATAGTAACCGTCTAATAATAATTGAATATTTTAGTAGTTCTGTGAATTAGTAGCCTATTAACCATGAAAGAGGGAACACGCACGCGTATTAAATCTTGTAATTCGGCGTTAATTGTTTTTATTTATGCAAATAAATCCTATTATGAAAGCTATTTGTAATTCAACGTTGTTTTTAAACTTTTCCTGTGGTCGAGAGAGTGAATATTTCCATAAAAACACCTCTACAAGATTTGAGTTGGGAATCTGCGTGTTTGACGTCAGTTCACCATCATTTGTTTAATCGACAGTGTTTTTTTTTTCTTCATGGCTACTAATGACGTTTATAAATGTCAACAAAGTATGAATCGTCAAGATTCTATTATTGCAAGAAAAGTTTCCTACAATTATATCATTTAACCTCCACGAAGCTAAGTAATAAACAATTCAAGTTAATTTAAAAAAGAAATATCTGCGAAGAATTAAAATCAAATTGTTTAACGCATTTGGACGATTAACAGTAATTTGAATTTTCGTGGGAGGTTATGTTTAAGAAGTTTAACGGTGTATCAATAAAATAACAGTATAGTACATTTTTGACAACAACATTACAACAATCAAAGTATGTATAAGCTGTCCAAATTTCTTACTTACCTATCAGCGTAAATACAACTGCGAATTTCGATTTGCCATTGGATTCTAAGGAGATCATTTGAAAAATGTGAGTGAATTACAAGTGTTGTGATTTTTATAATTTTATTAAATTGCATCAAGTGGTCATAATAATTTGTTTATTTGTATGAATGCAAAAAGAAATGCAGATAGGATGGCGTTTATTGGTTCTTATGTGTCATAGCTTTATTTTAAATTCATGCTTCAAGCTTTTTAATGTCTCATTGTGATTTTGAAATTAGAGATCGAACGGTCTAAAATTGTACTTTTCCAAGATACGACTTTGTTCGCTATTTTATGACCACTATATATAGTCTATTTATGGAATTCATGATGATTCAGTCTCAAATTTTGTTATTGTAAGATCGACCTGCGTCCCATATGAAAACAGCGAAATTGTTCTGGTATATTCTAAACTAAAAATGTGGATGTCGCCCGTAAAAACTTTAAATTAATACATTAATTTTTAAAACAATTGTGTGCAGCTGCATAAAACTCGTCTAACAGAATGTCATTACAAAATACTAAATATTAAATAACCAATTTATCAATACTTCTATTCAGATGGCGCAGTGTTAGACAACACAGTTAGAATGACTAAAAGTAGTTCTCCCTTCAAACTTGACGTAATTGGTTTGATGACAGTATTCTGTAACTTGCATGTCAACTACAATCTTACAAAGACCTTTGTCTTCTGATCCGATTTAGTAGTCAATGTCGCACTGTGGCCAAACGTTTTTGCTTGTTTCACTGGAAAGGTATAGGATGGGTTATTCTGAGCTGAAGAGACTAGCGGTAATTTCGGGGAATGAAATTTGGATGAAGGCGACAAAAATCTCGTTTCAAAAGAGCAACCTTAAAGATATTTTCGGAAACAGATAATGATACTAAAATATTGGGCGATATCCTTCACGACAAACAGAAGTATTTGGTATAAGTTATACCGTTCCTGGTGACTTTTCCAACGCTTTATGGTTATCTACTTTTACCTACGATTAACGTTTAAACACGATTTAGAAACTTGCTATTGTGCCCTATCTGACAGCTGCCGTTACTAGTAGGTTGTAATTTGTTGTATGGATAAAATATTGTATGTGTTCATAAAGTCTCGCCCAAAGAAGTCAGTTCTGAACTTAATGAGATAAGGTATTAGTTCAACATATCACCTATACCACTTAATTGCTAATCTCTTTACACCAAAAATAATTTAAATCAGATCATTTACTTTCAAATTCAAACACATGTTCTTATTTTTTTTCGATGTTACATTTATTTCAGTAACCTTTTTAATACTTGTCCTTAAAATGTTTCGTTCAATACATTTTCAATTTCGCGGATTAAACAGGAAAGTACATGAATACTCGTATTGTTCTATTTCTCATGCAAACATACATAAATAAATTCGTAGCAAATGCCTTCATTATACGTCCTAAACTTAAATTGCTTGGTAATTGTCTGATGCATTACCCATAAGTTGTAAACTACATATTTGAGTTATCCAAGACCTTAAACACTTCTCATTCATTTATTTAAATTATTAATTTGGAATCCTTTAATCTTTAATTATTAACTTCTTGGTTAAAAAGAATGCTTTTCTTTTGAAATTAAATGGCATTTCCAATTTAAAGATTCTGTTTTTATTTTATAAATATCATGGACGGAAGAAGACCAACGAAATGCGGTTCTGAAAATTTTATTTTGTTAATGCAATTGCGTTATCCAATGCATTATATACTAAAAATAAAAATTAGGTACTCAAATATGCAAACAATTTTTGATAACATTATATAACTTATTTAAAGTGTTTCTTTCGAAAGAATATTTAAGATACCTATTCATAGTGCTAATAAATTGTGTAACAATTGGCAAAGTTTTAGTCAAACTGCAACGGGAACCTTTTCTATCAGATCTAAATAAAGGAGATAATGAAAGAGGAAGGCTAATTCAAGAGTGCGTTTGACAAATGTACGTGCAAGTATGAATATTTAGGAAGTACCTTTGTTACAGCTACTAATAGATTTGAATTGTGGTTATACCTACATCTGTTTGATTTAAGCTGTAGCATTAGTAGTCGGCACTAGTATAATATTATTACCATACGATTAAACACCAGCGACGGCAATAACTAGAGACTTCTCTATGGATCGTTTCTACTGTTCTCAATATAACTTACAGCCCTAATTACAAACTCGCTTGGTTTTATCAACCTTTTAGCGCAGTGGTGTCAAACACGCGGCCCGCAAGACCTAAAGTGCGGACCGCGACCCGAAACCTGAAGTAGATTTAACTAAAACAATAAAAAGGAATTTAAAAAATATAATCTACATATCATTGTAAATTATAATAGTATTATGTAAGGATGGATCACCGATTTATGGTCACTGGTATATTCGCCGCTGCCGATAAGGAACCAACAACGTGATTATATCGTTATGGCAATAAGTTTTAAACTCTAGAGTCGAAATTTAGTTTTCACATTTATGTGGGACTGCAATAAAGTAAGTAAAAACTTGGAGTAAAAGTAAACAACCAAAAAATTGTGATTTGGTTTTGCCTACTTGGAAAAATTATCAAGAATTATGTTACGGGCCAAACGAGCTTTTTCGTCGACCCGCAACAGTATAGGTGGAAAAAGGCCTGCAGCTTAGCTCAAAGGAATAGGGGGGTTCACGGAAATCGCTTACGGGAGGAAATCTTCCTGGTTGTGTACAGAGTAGGTCAAAATTAGTGGGCGCCACCTTCCAAATACAGCTGATTACAGGTTCTCGTGGAAGGCCGAGGAGCCAGCAGCTTACGGGAATCGAATTCACCTTTATTGCGCCTCCCTCCTGTTTATAAAGCTTGCAAAATTCGTACACACACAAATACAAAATATACAATATTAAAAGATGTAATAAATTTTAAAATTAACCTTTTGTGAGTAACTGACGGTACAAAAAAATATGACAGCAAGTAGTAATATTTTACTCAATAAAACTATCGGTTAAAATGAACGTTCGATTAAGAGGGAGCTCGCCGCCCATGGCTTACGGTATTTAAAATGTTTCAACAAATCTACGTGGCCAGTGGCGTCTGAGTTTACAAGAATAACACTGTATGTGATTTCTTTTGACGATTAACAGCAAACAAACAGAAATGACAATCGACGAAGGTCGCCTCTTGTCGCCTTAAAAAAAGGTTCAATTACTTAGAATTTTGCAGGTTAACACGTACAATATTTTTTTTTCGCAACACAAAAAAAAACTAATTCCTTTACTTTGACTTTCGGTGAATGGAGTAGAAAGAGTGGCACAATTTCGGGGTTGTTTTCCAGATACAGGTACAGTCTGGGGGTATTTTCAAGTCCGGTAAAAAGGTAGGCGACGTTCCTCGGGAGACTTTGGGTCGAAATAATTGCTGGTACGCCCCTGGGGATTAGATTGCTTCCCAAAGGGGTTCAGACGGTTGAAACAACTGCTCCAAGAAGCACAACCTCCCACGAGTTTTTAAATCGCTTATATCCGATAACGATCGAAAGGTCGATTACACTTAATTGTCCATACACTAAAGCTTAACACTCTGCTAATTTTTATGTAAATCCGACTTTATCGAAATTCTATTTGCCCAAAGCAAAATACGTTACGATAAAACTCAGTATAGCAGAAGAGCCGCGAATAAAACCCGATCTTCATGATACGTCCGTCTGGGCCCAAACATACGCGCCTACTTTATTTCTTTACGGCCCCTGTAGAAGGACATGGGCGACCGGAGTCAGCGAAGGTGTAAAATCGACTGCATAACTAAATTTCTCCCCTCGCCGCAGAAACATCGCCCAGCCTAATTTGTTCTAGAACGAAATTGACACGTGCGTTTTCCGAGAAAAGCTTAAAAGGCAATACCTAGAAGGCTAGCGCTGCTAACAAAGGAATTCTCGGAATAATGTTGGTCGCCGCTAATAAACATGTCAAACGTTAGGTTAAATTTTGAAAGTGGCCGCTCATAAATTGAATTTTAAGAAAATAGCGGAAACTGTAATCAACATAAAAATTGCAATTAAAATAGAAATTTGATTCCTATGAAGCGGCAATTAGAATATTGCTCTAATCCAGATGAAGCGGCACAATCAGATGTACATAACAATTATATTAGAGTTGCGATTTTAGCAAATATGCTGCAAATATTCAGGTATTATTATTATTTCGAAACCGATTTGAAGAATTCAAGACATGTGATAATAATTTTTTACTATTTATTGCTCAAGCAAAAATTTAAATCTAAATGGAATTGATTGAAATCCTATGGAATCCTGAAAGAAAAGTATAATGAATTGGTATTCAGATTTTTTATACACTTGCCAGAACATTTAATCGAAATGCGTACGTTTGGTGCAAGAATCTTGGCAATATTTGGGAGTACATACCAGAGGTGAAAGTAGAAAAAATGTCTTGCCGGTATGTACTTGGTTGAGCGCTTAAAAAGCGACATACAATAAACTTATAACGTACCCATTGGCGTCGTGTGCAACGGACGGATGTTGACCGTGCTTCTACCTCCAGTCAAACGAGTACATAAGGAGCACGGATTGCAGTAAGAAATTTTATCACTGAGGAAGGTGACTCAACGGATTTAAACCCCTAGCCGTCTGTTGTGACTTAGGTTTTCTGTGGCTTGGCTGGATCATATAACTAAATGCTGGGACAGTATCATTCATGAAATGGCTTTATCCTATTTTCCTAGTGTTCCCCATCTGAAGAGGGGCTGAGGGTTCAAGTTCGGGATCCGCCTGACACCTATAACGGCCCGCCCCCTTGTGGGGAATCGGCGTAACACCTTCCGGGGAATAAACCTACGGAACTTTGCTTTCGAGTGAGAGATCGTTTTGGTTTCATTTATTGTGTTATAGATTTTTTACGACAAACATAATATTATTTTTCATTGTTGCCCGGTGACTTTAAACCGAAATGAAGTCCCGTAGCGAAATCATTTACCGAAACGGTTCCGGCTTACTTTCAACCCATGTAAATTACCTATGTGAACAATTATTTTTCATTTTAAATACTAATATATCTGTACACAGGGCGTGACTAACATGTCACATCTACATTAAAAACATTATCGCAAAAAATTACACTCCGTTTTAATAAAATAGTTTCTGAGAAAATGCGAAGTTTCTCCATTTTTTTAATTTTGCGAACATCTTTGATAACCGTAAACCATGTGGTAGAACTTCTTTGTTTGGCGAGATAGATTAGCATCATGCCCGACATTTGTAATAATAGGGCTCAAAGAACCTACTCATTGTAGATAATTAACAGGCCATTGGCCTATACACAGAAGATCACTGATTATTTAAAAACAATACCTAAAATTGATATATTTTTAATGTATTCTGTTCAATTTCTGTGAATTCTTTAAGAAAAATAAATGTAAAATATGTATCAGTTATTTTAGAATATACAGAGAAGCCTTTTTTTTTGCTCGAAAAAATTTTTCAGTCTTTTTTATCTGCAGCCCGCAGACTCTCATGCTGAATTTGGTGGTCCGTATAGGTATATAAGAGTGTGTCCCATGGTCTGAGCTTACTACCTCATCTACGTGGAGGAGAGGTGAAAAGAAATCGGAACCAAAGAGTGGACATTTTTTCTAAATCGACTATTAAAGATGTTATGGCCTGCTTCAGTTAAATACTGAAGCAGCCGAAACAATAAATAATATTAAGTGGTACTATGAAAATAATATTATTTACTTGTATGTCAAACAATAAAACACCTTAAAGTTGATTTCTCTGCTTACGCTTATTAACAGTGTTGATAATGTTCACAACGCGAGAGTACGCCGATATCCATTACATGTACGATTTTTGTGATGGAAACTCAGTAGCAGTTGCTCGAGTATATGGGTTGAGATTTCCAAATCGGCAAGTACCAGACCGACGAGTTTTTGAACGAGTGCACAACCACCTACGTGAACACGGAACTTTCCCGAAATCGTCGACTGAGCGTCCAATACAGCAACTACTAGACAATGGGGACAACATACTGCGAGAAATTGATAATAATCCCAGCACCTCTGTTCGTCGTGTATCTGCACAAGTTAATGTACCACGAATGCGAGTTTGGAGAACATATTCAGCCTGTTCAAGCCCTCTTACTTACAGTTTTCCTTGGATCATTCAAAATCGCAACTACGCAATACAATTTTATTCACAGATGAAGTAGCATTTACAAGCAATGGATTTTAAAATTAAACAAATTAAAATAGAGTAAACTGTGAGAAAAGTTATTACACTGAAGACAAAAAGCCCTTTATTTCTCACAAAAATATTTTGTACTCTAAATGTACATTTCGACTGCTAAGCAGTCTACTGATGATGACTGCTTAGCAGTCGAAATGTACATTTAGAGTACAAAATATTTTTGTGAGAAATAAAGGGCTTTTTGTCTTCAGTGTAAGTAATGAATTAATGAACAGAAAGAACAGCCACTATTGGGATTTGGAGAATCTACACGAAATCACAGTGTCAAATTATCAACATAAGTTTTCAGTAAATATCTGGTGTGGAATTATTGATAACATGCCCATTGGTCCATTTGTTTTTGGGAACCATTTAACCGCCGGCAGATATTTAAATTTTCTAGAAAATCATTTGAGAGGATTGTTAGATGATGTCCCTCTGGCGATCAGACGTGGTATGTGGTACCAACACGATGGTGCCCCTGCGCACCTTGCGTTACGTTTAAGACAATTTTTGAATCAACGGTTTCAAGGACGTGTAATTGGTAGAGGAGAACAGCACCCCTGGCCCCCTGTTACAGGCCAATCGAGCTTTTTTGACGATTCGTAACTAGCTTGATGGAAAAGGACGTACAGCTTAGCTCAAAGGAGTAGGGGGAGTTCGTGAAAATCGCTTATAGGAGAAAATCTTTAGTTGTGTACAGGGTAAGTCAAAATAAGTGGGCGCCACCTTCCAAATCCAGCTGGTTGTAGGTCCTCGTGGAAGGCCGAGAAGCCAACAGCTTACGGGAATGGAACTTACCGTGATTGTGCCTCCTCCTATATATTTGGAGCTTGCAAAATTTTTACACAAACAAATACAGAGTGCACAAAAATAAAAGAGGCAGTAACTTTTAAAACACATATAATGGTATGGCGATAAAAAACGAAAAGACAGGAAATGGCATTTTTACGAGTTTACCAATAAAATTTGAACGTTCAAGAAACAAACACAAAGCTCGCTGCCGTTGACGCACAATATTTATATTGTAATGAATCTGTATGGTCAATGGCGTAGAGTTTACAGGAAAAATACAGTATTAATATCTTTTACAATCAACATTAAATAAATGGCGATTGAAGATCGCTTTTAGGTTGCATAAAACAAGTTCAATATCTCGAAATTTTGCAAGTTTGCGCGAGAAAACAAAAAAGTTTATTTTACACTGCACAAAAAAAAACTGGTTCTTTACCTTGAACTTCGGTGGATCGCTTAAAGCGAGGCAGGCACAATGTGGTGGCGATTTCCGGTTACAGGGCCAAAAAAGAGAAGGAAGACAACGTTCTTCAGGGCAGCGTGGGAACGAAATGTAGCTATTACGTCCCTGTAGAGTACCAAGTTGCTTCCAACTAGGTCAGTTAACGTTGAGACAGAAGCGAGACTTTCCGGACGACGGAAACGAGCCAAATTCCAGCAAAACACTTGCACGATTTTTTTTTCTTTTCACATCACAAAAGATCCGAACTGAATCGACAGGAGCAATTATCCAAAACCAAAGCAAACATTCTGCTATTAATTATATATCCGACTTAAGTCGATTTAATTTTGCTCTACAGCAAACAATAATACGGTAAAACTTGAAGTAGCAAAAAGCGCCGTGATTGAAAAGAAAACGAGATTCGAAGTTACGCCCGTCTGTCTTAAGGGTCTAGCTTTGACTGACTTAAAAATGCAACGGGAATCTCCACTCTCCCCCCAAAATTGCACCATATTTCGACATATGATGAAATGTTCTAGAAAGATTTTTAACACGTATGGCCTTCGGAGAGAAACCGAAAAACAATTTCTGAATACTAGCACTGTTTAACAACGGCGAAAATATCTTACAAAGAAAAACCTTGAACAACTCTGAGACTCCCTTGGATTATAAATTTCAGGACGAAAAATACCAATAACACTTACCATGCTGAATTATTCAAAGACGCAATGTAACCAAAACGGTATCCAATATACAAACGGCAATTAAAATAGCGTTATCAATTCTTACGAAGCGGCAAACAAATTAAGAAATTGATTCATATAAAGCGGCGAATTTGAAAATAACATAACACCCCAAGATCTTATCTTGTTTAGATTGTTATTTGTGGGGCTGTATGAAATATATGGGATACCAAACACCATCAGAGACTGTTGATCTTAGGAACCGCATTTTTGAGGCAGCAGAACTAATTCGGAATAACAATGATATGTTACGTAGAGAGCAACGGTAGCCATTTTGAACAATGTTTATAGTGAATTTAAACTCAAATAAAATATTTAATTATATTTGATCTAAAGATTACGTACACGAAGTAGTGACCTTACGTCTTGGGACACCCTGTATGCATCACTGCTTTAGCGACTTTACTTATCATTTTGTCACAATTGATCTGATTATTACAGCTATAATAGCACACATTAGTTGGTAGTAAAATGGTTCAACATTTCCCATTTTTGTTGTTCGATAATCTTTAGCCTTCATCGTTACTTATGGAACTTCATCACCCTTTCGTTCTACTTTTTACTTATCTTTAGTTGTTTCTTGCAAACAATTATTTGTCTTTACAAGGGAAGACAGCCCTTTAAGTTGGTTGGTATCCTATGAACACACATGCAAAACGTTGGTGTGCGCCTACTTGCTCGTCACAGTTTGCTCGTCTGCCGTTTTCTCGCGGGTGTCTTCGCTCGACAATTATTTGCTCAGCACACCGACTGCTCGCCGGACAGCTGCTCGACAAGCAATTTATTCTTCAATAAAATATTATCTGTAGACATTTAGTACAGGCTGTTGGTAATTCTTAAAATCATACATTCCTCTAAGAAATGTTTTTCTCGTTATACTTAGAACCGCAAGCAAGTTGGCTGTCGAGCAAACGGATGGCGAGTAACTGTCTTGGCGAGCATCTTTCCCACGGAGCAAACAGCAATCGAGCAATAGATGGCGACCAACCGGCGGCTAGCAAATGGCTTAGAACCCGAAACTTTACTATTCCCTGGAAATGTGGCAGTTTTCGATCTTATCTAGTTAATGGAGGAATTACGTCGGTATTTGTTCCTATTTTCGTTGTTAGTAACTATGCTATTTTTGTGTTTTGTATTATATCAAGCTTCAACTGTAAGTGTTATATATGAAAGTTTGAGTTGTACAGAATATAGTGTACTATTCAACTACTGTTGTAGAAACGCTGCTACTTGTTCTCTTAACAATATTTCACATATTCACAGGTGATCCTTATATGTCGATCCTGCTAATGGGTGTTGCAAATCAACAACAATAGTTTAATAGTCAAAATGTTGGAGTTTCTTTGCACTTAATTATTGCTAGGTCGAGTAAAGAATTTAATCTAATATCTTTAGGATTGTCAGGAAACGAAGAAATTCAAATTTATTCACATAAAATTAGATAATTTCGTTAGACAGGTATGATTAGACTTTAATGGTGGAATCTAAACATGAACTACGTTGTAAGTAAAGATTTATATTAAAGCGGACTCCAATAACCTGCGTAATATAGAATCTAACCTTATGCACACCCCACTAAAATGTAAGATTAAATACCGCAGCCTACTATTGCGACAATTTATTATTAACTCTTTTATGTATGTATGGATTTGGGGTGATTTAATAAACTCATTTCGGAGATCACTTATTGCGTTAGCTTGAGGGTTCAAATATTGGAGCATAGTTAAGCGAATATTATTATGGAGCTTTATTTATTTTATAAATCAATTTAATATTACGTTGAAACACTTCGCTACATCGTCCTACCAATGTTAGTCGTGAATTGTCAAGCGCACTACTATTACCAAAAGGTTAACCAACCATGGAATTGACTTATTACAGGGATCACTTTGACTTCTACTTTTATGACTGGTGATGGTTACGATAACTCTTTGCTGTATCTATACCCAAACGGAGTGAATTCCTATGCGCAAATTCTATAAGATTTTGCTTCTATTACAACGAGACAGTTTAAAAATAATTTTGAATATGTCTGAAACAATTCTTCATCAATATTTCTCGTCAGCTCATATAAACTGGTGTTGATGATTTGCTACAGAGTATGTAGTCTGGTACAAATGAAGGCCAGTCTAAGCTAGCAGATGAATAAGAATAGGTATACAATACTAAAATCTGACGCGAAACAATATAAAAATAATGATATATAAGAGAGAACAAGAGAACTTAGAAGAACGATAATTCATTAGCAATGCCAAAAAAAGTAGGAGAGGGGATCCAGTATAATAAAGTAGAATTAAAAGAATAATTATCTGCGTAACACAATTAGTCTAACATAATTTATATGTAATTTTGGGTTTTTCATTGTAAAGTATCATACCTTTATTACTACAATTTTATTATTGCATTATGCTCATTACAGAACACATTGTATACAGTTGTATCCTATACTAACCGTGCACACTAGAGCTAGTAGGTGGTGCTGAAGTAGTTTGAATGAATTTTTATAAGCAACGTAAGAAAGAATCATGAGGTAATAAGAATGCTAATAAGCCAGAGAATCAAAAAACGGTAGGAAAAACAGTTTTTTGAACATGGGCACTGACGAAACCTCTACTTCTGTTTAATATTATTTTGTGAAACAACGCCAATTTTCTTTAGAAGTGACTCTCAATTTTTATAAAACTCTAAACAATAGAAAAATTATCTTTAGTGATACAATTAAATGAAAATGAACGGTTTCGTAGTCTCCATAGCTCAGAAATTCTTCTTCTTCTTCTTGTACTTCAATCCTCGGAGGATTATGGCGCCATCTTTCATTCATTTTTTCATTTCTTGAGGTGAATAACTTCTCTTCTGTATTAACTTCATAGCTCTGGGTGTGAATATACATTTTTTCTAATTTTCTTCTATGTTTTCTATTTCTTACGTGGCTTCTCCAATTGCTTACTTTTAATGTCTTCTAACACATTATTCCATCGCTTATTTCTTGGAGTGTTTGTTGGACTTTCTCTACTTCTGTCTTCCGCTGGATTCCACTCCGTCATGATTTTATTTGTTCTTTCTTCTGTACAATGTCATAATGTGTTCAAGGCATTACAGTCTCTGCGTCTTGATGTAACGGACAATATCTCCCCCTACCAATTTCTCGCAGCAGTTCATGATTAATTTGTCTTCATCATCATCATCATCATCATCTGACATGGAGCTGACTTGAAGGCCGATCCTGGATACGGTAGGCCCACCCCATGCCAGTAAGTAGGTAGGAATTTACGGTTTTCTTTTCCTTGATGTGGAGCACATATTTTTTGGTTTCGTTGTCTTTTTGCATTGCTGTTTCTGTTAATTCCTGCACCATATACTCCCAATCTTCTTATAATTTCTTCCAGTGTAAGGTTAAACTCTTGTTATTATATTATTTTAAAGTATTCCGTTAATAGAATAATAATAAACAATCGAATAAATTTAAAAATAATTTAAATAATAAAGAAACTGCGTTGAAATATTTAATCAACTAATTAAAATTAGTTAATTGTGCTAAAGTTGGTGTGTCTTGGGATTGTTCTTGCAATTACATATTACTAGCATTGAGGTTCCTCACTAACATAAAGAGAGTGTACGACGTTCGCATAAACTGCAAAAGAAGTGTAATACTCAGTATTACGTTCAAATCATTAAATTCTATTTTAAGTAACTGCTAAACATGTAGGATTCTAAATATTCCAGAATTTCAGAGAAATTAAAAAAATCGGGCTTTACCCAAGTGAAAGTAGTCAAACAAATCTCTGCAAACTTTCCAGCTGTCAATTTAGTTGGCCTTTGGCTTCTGCTTATAATTAGAACCAAAGCCTTTTGGAATCTCACATCGGATCCTACATAGTTCGACTTCGCAACCGCTTCGCCTACTTGTTGGCTTTCAAACTTAACTTGTTCACCCCAGTAACACATCATTTCTACTTGAAAGACGATAGTCCAATACTCTAGTATATTGCGCATTAAACCAAGAACAGTTTGTTGCTGAAAATACAACCATAGTGTGAATAAACCTTACAACGTCGAGAGATGTAGTGTCGGACGTATATATTGCCGTAGTCATTACTCTTAAAAAATTAATATAAGAGCAGCAACAGTTAGCATTATGCGATTCTGTTTCAATAAAGCTCAGTTATGAAAATCAACTTACAGATAAAGCGTTGTATAATTCAAAACACAAACAAGCCAAAGACGTTAGAAAAGTCAGCATAAACAGATATCTAAAGAAGCTCTCCATTTCCTCAGCGGCGTCGATAATAGCCTGATGGTAACCAACAGCTTGCTTAATTGTTTTTTGCAGATATTTCCAAGGAATCTTAGAAACGTCGATATCATGTTCTGAAGGGATTATCTGAGTAGAGTTCTCGTTTGTATTATCTTCCTAAAACAGACCATAAATTCAATTTTATTCAAGGACAACCCTGACCTGTCGTTAAATAAGTAGACAGTATTTATTTGACCTTGTCAATCAACTTTTTTTGGAAATAAGCTCTGTATTTCTGCGAACCTACAAAGCAGAGCGTTGTGAAACCGCATTCTGCACCAAAGTGGTTGTGCAAAATCGAAGTCTTTCGCAAAATGGAACACATAATTATATAGTATTGTACATTACACCGTCTTGTAAATGAATAAACTTTGGAAAAACCCCTTACCATCACGATATTTAGAACACCTAAATACCTATTTCGACAACTGAATTGCCATCTTCAGTAAGAACTTGAACTAACTACAGAAACTTCGCCGAGGAACACCTCTGGAGATAAGTCCTTCACCAAATCAACAATTGCAGTTCATTGCTAACAACTTAACAAACAAAGGCTTAAACACTAAGGCCGCGATAGGGTTCGTTATGCTTTTTCGATTAAGAAATTATTTTCAACAAATGAATTAAATCTGAGTTAAGAATTGGCCCATTATCCGAATTTATAGAGAACCTCCCTAGTTTTGAAAATATGAATACCCTCATAACAACTTAATTATTTTGTTGAAACCACTTCCTTTAACAATGTTAGATTTTCTAGTGCTATACTGTATCCTGTCTCGTAAATATGTTGGGCAGCAATCTCAATATTACGTTTAGATTGCCCAATATATTTTTGATCCCAGTGAGTTCCCTTTGTTTTTAGCGTTTCCTAACAGGTTCCAAATGTTGTTATTTGAATAAAATACAGTTTTGGAATTGAATTGTTTGCATATTTTATCATGGCTTTTGGTTAATTTTCTAAACGAATGATTTGCATTTCGGCACTTCTGTAAAAGTTCCTCTGAAGAACATCCTTCTTCTACAAGTAAACGCTTCTGTATAATAACATTCTGCGAAATGGAACTCGACAAAACAGTGCTCTGCATGATATGGCTTCAGTAAATGTCATGAATTCCGGCAAATTGAGCAGTCTTGCAAAATAACACTCGTTCAGATAGCGTTGCAGCAAATCAACGAATATTTATGAAATAAACTTGACATTCTAAAACACCATACTCTAAATTTGTAATTTCGCTTTTTTTTTACCAAATTATCCAGACATATATTGAAACTGTTTTTGATTCAGAGTCATCTCAACAACCTTCTCAATCTAACATATTATCATGTGCAGAAGCGAATATTTACAATCCATTGTTTGTGTTTCTAAAGATCCAAACCAGGGGTGAAAGTAAGAAGGAACACCGTTCCTGTAAAATATTTGGAAACGGGGCTCAGTTCCGGATTAAAATTATCAGACAACTAAGAATAATAATAGTTTATATTTCCTAAGCAATCTACAACAAAAAGGAAAAAAAATCAAAATGAACAGAAAACGATTTCTCACTGGAAAGGAAAAAAATCACCTTGAGCGACTAGCCGCTGTCGTGATCAATCGGGTTTCTCAGCGCCTCTTTAACCAGTAATGGGAATGTGAGGAGGGGAAAGGCCAGGAAAATTGGATAAAGGAATTTCATGGATGATACTGTCCCAGCATTTATATCGGTGGATTTCCCATCGAAATCTGTTCTCCTTATAAACTCGTCCAACGATCGAGAGTGGGCGGCGGAAGGTAGAAGCACGGTCAACATTCGTCCGTTGCACACGACACCAACATGTACGTTACAGGCTTGTTGTGTTTTGTTTTGTAAGCGCTTAACCATTTGCGTTTGGACATGATATTTTTCTACTTTCACCCCTGGTGGAAACTGAGAATCATTAGTTTATTGTATTGATGTTACAGAGTAAAGTAATAAAACAATAAATGTAATGTCAACATGAAAACGTGCAAAAGATCTAAGATACGTATATTAAAGATGTACCTAAATAATAGAAATATATGCTTAAGTAAAATTCGTGCGTATTGAAGAGCGTTATGTTACAGAATGGTGTTTTGCAAAACCATTGAACTGCAGCAGCGCTATATTGCAGAGTAAAGACTTGTAGAAGTACTAATACGACAGCGCAGAATATCCGATGAGCCACAAGGTAGAGGGCTGAATTAATACAGAGCTCCGTTTTGCAGAAATGCCTGATTTTTCAGGAGCGCTACAATTCAGATCTCTGTAATGCAGAGAAATGTAATTGCAAACCGTTATTTTGTAGAGCATGTATCTGCAAAAGCGCTTAATTGTGGAAATATTTGCGGCAGATATGTTTAATAAAGAACAATTGTACAGAAGTAGTTGATTTTTCAAACTTGCTATGATGGAGAACGTTCAGTTGCGAAAAACTGTTAAATGTTCCATGACGTGTAACACTGAGCGCTAATTTGACGTATAGCTGTTTTCGTGCAGTTCTGTGTTAAAGCGCTTAATTACCAATATGCTGATTTGCGGAACGCTAAATTGGCAAACAATTTATTCTACTTACTTTTTGACTTTACAATGAACTGCTCAATCAAAAGTCAACTTAGGGCATGAAAATTAAAGGTACTTCACCCACACCCCGAATGACCTAGACTCAATATTATCTAGACACATTATTTGTTGTAATTACCTTCAACATTTCTTCGTAAGATCGTGTTATTATAACTTGGAGAAAATTCTGCAGAATTTTAAATTGGTAGCTAAGGTGTGCCAAAACGCCAATAATTGTCAGATCGATTGTAGTAAAATGAGTAGTAACCACAGCCACACTAAAACACTGATAAAACCAAGATAATTCGTAATTAGGGCTGTGGGTAACATTAAGGGCGGTGAATGGCCCAAAGCTCATCTCCCAATCATGGTAATCGTCGCTTTTTATCCGTGTACTGATAGCATAAGCACCAGAGCCGATCACAGTTATTCCAGTAGCCATCCAGTATACATATATCTAAAATATTTGTTACTTTTACCATTTTCATAATAAATTATATAAATAGTTTATACGAGAGCGTCTATCTTCCAGTTGCAGTCGCGAATCAATTTTTCTTCCTCTTTGCCTCCTCGATCTGGATTTGGTAAAAATGGCTTCTGCTGTAATTTTGCTAGTACCTCTCCAAATTTTATTCGGTTTATTAGAACTACCGTCGTTTTAAACATAGCTGCAATGCAATTGTTATAAAGAGCCTGTGCTGTAATTCTAAGTAAAAATTCCTTTTAATTATGAGATTTGAAATATATTGAAATTACAAGGTAAGAAAAAAAGTATAACGTAATTTTAAGTGAAATAAAATTTTGAAAGGTCAACTGTAAACAAATAAATGTGTAAATACAAAATATAATTTTTATTTTCAAATTTTAGCTATCATTTTACACAGTACAAGTATATGCATATAACTTACTGAGCACGATCATTGATTCGTAAATTATAATTCCAGACGACGTTTCAAAATCGTGTTTGAACAGCTCGTAACCATCCAAAAACGTATACGTAAATATTGTCGTAGAAATTAACAAAAAGGAATACAATTTGTAAGCGATGCTTTCGTTACCAGTAAACGATATACCCATTATTTTTAGAAAAATTATTTGTTTTTTGAAATGATGCCATTTTGGCTGTTCAGTGACACTTGAAGACGCCATTCTGATCAACCACCAACTGAATTTACTGTTGTCGAAGAAGAAGAATATATACTGTTCCCACCAATAATCACGAATGTTTGTATTGATAGTTGAGTGACAAAAATGCGCAGAAGATCTTCATAGAATTTAGATTATTATGACAGGACCGTATTTGACGTGCCTTCTTAAAATTATATTTGTGAGTGAATTTTGAGTGGAAAGGCTGTGAAAAATTTTTAACATGGAAATGTTAATTTACAGATTAACCATAATACAAACCCTAACGCTTTTTATAAAGTGTATGGATTAAGAGATACCTACATAATGGATTAAATTCGATTTGACTAATATTATCGCAACAAATCGTTAGGTGAGGAATCATCTTAATAAACTTTAGTAAAATTAAATGTTGTGATATCGTCACCGAAGGGGCTACTTACTGTATTGTAATATGAGTAAATGTATGTACTTGCTACAGAAGGGACATTAAATATAATAAATTAAGCAGTACGGAGTTGTTTTGTAAGAAATTTTTTATGGTTTTTATCATGGCACATTCGTTGCACGCAAAAAATACTTACAGATGGATTAACCTCTTCATATCGTTGAAAAATAACCTATATGAGCGTGGCTTAGAAAATACTATGCTAGAAATGTACAGCTGTTTTGTATTTGAGCAAACTATTGTCACAAAAAGCGCTGTAACTCTGCATTTTCACCGACAATTGTATGAACACTGTTTCTTGTGAGTACTTCCCATATGATATTAAACGTTAATTAATTAAGAACGGATAATATGCACGACAAAATTGAAATATAGGGGCATATATATGCAGAAAGTTTTTGGAAAATATGAATGTACTTGGGCCATATATGCAACAAAATATGCAAAAATAGTAAGAAGAATTAATAAAAGTTCTAAACTCAAGGGTAATAATTTTTATTGGACAAAATCAACAAATACATACACGAATTGACTTACTCGTATTATACATACAAACTAAGCCTAGAACTATTAGTGTAAGAACTATTACTAAAATAATTTATGATTAGAAGTTGTTCGAAATTTTCTAACAAGAAATTAAGCTTTCTATCTGGAAACTGATCATAAATAGAAAAGCTTCTTTCTACGTCGACAGAAGTAATGGGTGCATTTTTTAACTTAACACTGAATTCCAAATTGAAACTAAAGTTATTATCTCTTACTATTACACCTCTAAGAACATGGTGAATTTGTTTTTAATTCAGAAACCCCTCATTTTTTTGTATGACACTATTAAATTTTTTATATATGAAAGCACCTATTTCACCCTTAACTTTCTTACACAATCTATCAAATTCGTTTATTATTTCAAGTGACCCAGAAAGAGACATCCCTTTGAGTTTCTAAATTGCGAATGGAGTTTGAAACGAAGCTACAGTTTCATTTAATAAAACAAAGACGCTGAGGCAATTCTGTCGATTTCACTAATTTTTTACAATTATCCAAAGCGGCGCTGCAATCAGTCATTTGAAAAATTACATCTATATACCTTCAAAATTATCGGCGTAAAAAATTGCTGCTTCTAACCACGTACCCCCTTTTGTAATTATCGGTTCGGGAGGCAATGGAACATTTGGAAGTCGCTCCTTATAAAACTGGACTCTCAAAAATATTTTTTTAAGCTAGTAATTAAATCGTTAACAAGGGGAAATTGATTCCCAATACTTTCGGTTAGACGATTTAAACCGTGAGCTAAGCAAGTTACATAAATGATGTTATCAAAAATTGTTAAATTTGCGCTGCTCTTGTCGTGTAAAGGGCAGCGTCGGACAACATGAGTAAAATTTTTTCACAAGGTATACTTCAGGTAAAAAAATTTGACAAACCTTCCTGCACAAATCGGACAATTGTTACATTATTTGTTTTTTGAAGTTGTTTGGAAGCTATTAAATATAATTTGCTTAAAATGTCTTCAGGAAGAATTCTTATTAAAAAATGAGCAATATACTGACCACATTTGTCCGTACTTTCATCTACAATTATATAAGCAAAATTACTACCCACTAATTGTCTAATTTCAGACATTGTTTCATTGTAACAAGAATTTACATAATTATTTCGTAAGGTGCTTTCGTCGGGTACATTTCGTTTACTAAATTTGTGTAAGAACGATTTTAAATTAACCGTATTTAATTTCGATAACGGTATATTAGACGAAA
The DNA here is from genome assembly GCA_014611495.1 of Limonius californicus. Lineage (NCBI taxonomy): Eukaryota > Metazoa > Arthropoda > Insecta > Coleoptera > Elateridae > Limonius > Limonius californicus. The sequence continues at coordinate 5,629 of JABXWE010005992.1, read as the reverse complement.
TTAATGCCTTACATAACTCCTTATTACATTCTTCTTGCTCGGATGTTTTGGAACTCGCCCCTGAATATTGAGTCATGGTTTGCTGAGAACAATTGCTTCGCTTCCATTTTTCACATTTTGCAATATGTGAAGGAGTGCTGATCTACCAAGAATTTTCTCTCAGAAGACACCTACAACGACAAATAATTAAATATTAATAGAAGACTTGTTATGACTTTGTTTTAGTTACGTACATAATAATATGAAAAATAATTTTAATTTATATAAGAAAAATTATTTAGCTTACCAGTTTGCTGCAAGCTCGACAAAATATTTTGTCGCCATCAATTACTAGTTCTGGATGTGGTTCAATCCATGAAGCAATCTTGATTCTCTTGAATCTCGATTTACTCATAGTAGGTATATAATATGTATAATATTCGCAAGAGATCAACACTATCGGAGTATCGGACACGTTGTAACGACGAGAGAAGATTCTATTATAGGGTTATTCAATAAGATAAAATACTTTGCAAACTACAAACAAAACATAGGTATGTATCCCACTCAATATCCACCCTCCATTGATAAACAAGAAACAAGTAATAAAATGGATTAGGTTAGTACTGCAAACTTCAAACCGTCGGGAATTCCAGGCCCAGGTCATTAGCTGTCCAGCTGTGAATTGTCGGTGATCTGTGTGCACTACTCGGAATTTCATAATCTTGTTTTGACCACTTGTCGAAAATTTACAAACGAGTAATGCAAAAGGCCAAAATATGCAAGTTTATGCAATTTTTGCAAAAATATGCAGCGAATGGCCAAATATGCAATCACTAATTAGCGTTTATTATCAGTGTAATTCGTCCACATAATTAACTATAGTCAAAGATATGCAAAAATTAAAATATATGCGCCTTGCATATAATCCGCTCTTTATTATTATAATGATGAAGGGCTTTACCTTATTCAAGAAAACTATTTATTATGTGCTGGTCTCACAGAAGCGTTTGTTACGTCAGAAGATGCCTTGAAAAATTAATAGTGTTTACACTAACCTGCCCACCGTAAATATTTTAGCACAATTTTCTGAAAGTTCCATGTTATAATAATTGATTCCGAAAAGCCTTTGCTTATTGTGTACCGTTCCCTATCAGCACTTGTTACATCAGAATACCTATTTTAGAATTAATGCAGGTAATGTAGCCCGGCATTGTAACACTGCGTCGACTGCAAATATGTAACCTTGAGAAAGAAAGTGTTTTGAAGTTTTGCTATAATCACTATGACGCAAAATTTTGATTGATTATTTTTTACAAAAAGAAGCAGAAGTGGCATTCGTACAAAAATCAGAAAAATAGATTACAAGAAATTGTAAATTATAATGTTTTAGCTACTGCTTTCCTTATTTTAATTAACAGTAATAGATCAACTCAGTTCGGATTAATACATTAAAGGGTTCAATTTGATTAACATTTTTATATATAAGCATCTTAAAACTATATAAACAGACGAAATTCAAAATTTCGTGCAAGCAGGAAATTAAGTATAAATTAGTTGTGCATGAAGTTATTATATTACGTAGTGTAACAGATTTTGATACAAAAGCAAACTTTTGAACACATAAATGGCCTATGTATAATGTGAAGAATTAATTAATAAACAGTCTGTTAAAAAAACTAAGTGAATTAAAGTATGTATGAGGTACCCCATACATGGAAACAGACTTGAAATTAGTATCCTCGTCATCATCAGCTATGCCATCCATGGACGGATGTAAGCCTCCCCTAGATTTTTCAATTCTTGTCGATCTTGTGCTCTCTGCATCCAATAATTGTAACCTGCGTGTCTTTTCACGTCATCTGTCCATCTGGTTTGCAAGCATCCCACACTTCATTTTTGACTTCGTGGTCTCCATTCTATTAGTCCTCGTGTTCAACGGTTGTCTTGCATCCTGGCGATGTGTCCCGCCCAATTCCATCTCAGCTTGCAAATATGCAAACCACATCTGTTACTTTTGTGGTTCTTGTGATTCCCACATTTCTTATGCCATCTCGAAGTGTAAGGCCCATTTAAGAATTGTCTTTCAAGAAGCAACTTTATTTGCTACGAATATAATAATTTTTTTGACTGAAAACTTTTATTCTGCTTCTGGTTACGCAAATAACGCTTTTAACTACTTTTCTCTGAATGTAAAAATCATTTCATTTTTAAATTTGACATACTTGTTTTCCACATGATCAACCAGGGTGCAACATACTTTGGTACTTCTACGTTACCTGCAAGATGCAGACGTGGCGACTAACAAAAACCACACCCTGTATGTTACAAACAGCGGAACTTCTAATGGAAAGCGCTATGCTGGGTATCAGTCTCAAAGGTCACAGAGAAAATAAACAAGTGGATAACTAGAAAAAACTAACGTAGAAGATGTAATGATGAGACTTGCAAAGTTAAAGTGACGATGGGCTGGACATGTCATGAGGATGAATAATGGGAAACGGATAAAGAAAATAACAGTGTAGAGGTTATGTACTAGAAAGAAAAGCGTAGGAAGATCCAAGACGCGATGGGATGACGTAAAGAAGTTGCAAAACCAAGGGGACGAAAAACTATCGACAGAGAAACCTGGAAACATAAAGGTAAGGTTAATACTGGATCAATGAGGAGGCTAAATGGAGGAGGGAGAGAAGAAGACAGAAAGAGATACAGATTGTGTAAGATTTAACTATTTTTCTCATTAATAATGGACTGAAAATGAAAATGCGCGTGAATACCTTTGAGTAGAAAAGTTTGCACATTACATTTCTGTTAGTGTCTTCGACAAATTGGTTTCCTAAATTGTACAAATCATGTAGTAGGAGAATAAAAATCTGTTGACAATGTGAATTTTAATGAGACCAGTAAGATAGGTGTTGAATTAGGCTGCAACTTACCGAACATGAATTCGAACATGAATAAAAAATAGAAAATGGTTGGTCTAAATTGACAACAAACTTTTGTTTGAGGCTTTCGCGATTTCGCGAATTAGCAAGACTAAGAGAAACTTTCGACTTAAATCGCGTTGGCATTTGGGGGCAACACCCATCATAGTAAGGACTGGTAATGGTTCGACCAGATTTGGTGGTATTATTTTAGCTGGATACCGTTTGGGGCCGTCGGAGCTTACAATATTTTCCTATTGAGGTATTTGCCATCACAATAGACCTGAATTGGTATGAGATTGTTTACCGTTTGTAAACATATACCAACAAACATTTCGAAAAACCTTGGAAGTTGCATATTCAGAGTGGTCAGAACACTTTAGGTCAGTGGATAGCAATGTTTGGCCGTTATCCTTGAGCCGGAACACGTAGGGCGAAGCTTAAAACGCGAGATTAATCGCGTTTTTATATTTAATTTTAATTTTTAAATTTTTGAGGGTGAACTACCTACGACCAAGCTTTATTAAATCTAATTGCATTGGTACTATTAGGCTATTTCATAATTTCAATTGCTTCCCGTATGACTCGTAGAGTGTATGTTATGACCAGTTAGGCAACCTGCAAATCGTTGAACAGATCTCAACACATTGCAGTGAAAGATATAGTACCTGTCGTAGAAGCAGCTATTTACAAATTACAAACAGTAATATCTGAGAGCACTACACAAAATTTGTCAAACATGCTCGATCTTATGCTCAAAATTCACGACACCCGTTCCCGCCCAACGTTGATGGCCGACAACAGCTACGTTGTTCTGCACGATTGGTGCAAAGGGGTTTAAAAGCTACAATATCTTGAACCCCGCACATAATCTAAGCAGGTCTTGGTCTATACCTTTGGTGTTGGCACGCAAGTAGCTACTAGTTATTTGTTTTCTAATTTTGAGGTTTCTTTGAGTGGTAATTAAAATTGTTAAGACAGCTACGAAAAAGTGTAAAGATGTAGAAAATATTGTTATGTTATTGTAACTATTATCAAATATATCAAAAAGTCATAGGATAGGTGTAACTTCAGAGACTTTTTTCTTGTTTTCATTCATTAATACTACCCCCTCCCCCTGGAAAACGCTTTCGCATTACATAAGGGGGGCGCGGGCGTCCCTTACACACTAAACATTCATGCAACATGCACCCTAAACTTAACTAAGCTAAATGTGGTCGCCCCAACTGGGATTCGAACGCCCCAGCCGATCGGCCACATTTTGCATTTTCTGCCCTATTCCACCGAGGCCCCTAACTTCAGAGACTGCAGTCGGCAACGAAGCTTTTTCGGACTCACGTCCGTAGGTACTTATATACTTAAAATAACCTAGAGAATTATCTACGGAAGTGCAGACGTAATTTTTTAACTGTCTGGATATCAATAAATATCAGTTAAAACTGAATTATATAAATAATTTTATATATAGAAATGAAGTGTACCTTAAGAACACTACAGAATTAGTTGGTTAAGTGTAAACCTGAATAACGAAAAGCTGAACCAAAAAAGTTCAACGTTTTAAAAGCAAGTGGCTCAGAAGTAATGTTTCATCATTGATAGCGTCCTGGATTCCCAACTGTAGCGTAAAATATTAACCAGTAATTCAATTAAATATTTTACTTAAAGACAACAGAGTTCAGGGTATTATTATATTTTGTGGTTATCGATTAAAAACTTTCTTATAAAACTGAATAGGTTTTTCCTTGATATCAGTGGTGTGCTTAATGTAAATCGAATAATGCTGTAAAATATAGCTACTCTATAAATGTTCATGTTCTTGAAACGAAAATTAGAAAATAGATTTTATTATATCATATCGCAATTTTCTAGGGAAGCCTGCTAACAGATTTTTAATGTCATTTTTACATACAAAATGTCAATATTCAATTTTTAACTAATATTTAAGTACTGATTTCAACAAAATGCTAAATAAATTACTTAATAAATAATAATAATAAGTACATAAGAATGATTTTACGTACAATCTATTTCCATAAAACGGATTTGTCAGAAAGTCGGTTGTTTTATTTAAAAAAAAAACTGAAAATATGCTTTAAATTTCTTGTGGTATTGCTCTGACGGCGATAAATCTTTCAAAAAGCAAAACATCTTTAAAAATGGTCATTGTTAGCCAAGTTAGTCGGATAACAACAATTTTTCAAATTCGCCACGATTTTGTTGTTTAATTTTCAAATGAGCGTCGGTGGCGCTGCAATTGAGAACTGGTCCGAGGAAGCGCGCAGCCCTACTTTAGAAAAGCCTTACGAAATGCCCCCACCCAGGTTTTCAGGTTTAAAACTACAATTCCAAGCTGAAATTTTCAGTTGATGTAGGAAACTTGGTGGTCTTTATTGCTGAATAAACACATACCCCATAGTTCAAAACATAAATATGGGTGGATTTAAACATTACTGGTAACTATTTATTGAATAGGGAATATTATGCAGCCAAAAACATCAAAATTTTGGTTTAAAAAATGAAAATGCACTTCATAAATCTTCAAAATTAAATATATTATATATATATAAAATATACATTTTTCATTTATTCAAGGTGAGATTTTGCATTTATTTGGGAGATTGGTTCTCTTACTAACCTAAATCTAATTTTGTTACAGGAATAGAATTAAGTTAATTATTTTATTACTGAAGAAGACTAATGTAAAGTCGAAATATATTTAATTTTGA